>ML358779.1:0-26122 GCA_005239505.1 Nicotiana paniculata | reverse complement strand
ATATATATATATATATATATATATATATATATATATATATATATATATATATATATATATATATATATATATATATATATATATATATATATATTATAGTTTCAAGGCGAAATACAAGTGTTTACACACCATCTTGAACACAAAAGTTGATTCAAGAAGAGAATACAACTCCTATAGTGTTGTGGTGTGATTGAGGGTTGTTGTGAGCCACACCAGCAAGGGATCTCATGTTATATGTAGGGAATAAGATAATCAAATAATTTTTTTGGTTGTGCTTAAGGTCAATCATGTGTTGATTGAGTTGTTTGAGTGAAAATCTAGAAGATAGTAATTGACATGGCATAAGGAATCGTTATCCTTTTTTCTTGTGGGATGTGTTGAGGCTATATATATGGTTTATTGTGGCTAGAAATTGTTATAAATAGTTTTATTATTTTGTGGATGTTTTAGTTAAGCTTATCTATGTTTTAATTCATTGCATTGAAGAAGATAACCTGAAAAATAAGAGGTTGATGATAAAGGTTAAGGTGCTAGGTGTGTGGACTATATTTGAAGATTATGCTTGAGATGTTTTGGGTTGAAAATGATATGATAAGAATAAGTATTATTTTATAGATGTTGTAGGCAGATTCATGGAAACGGAATTGTATTCAAACCATATTTTGCTAATTGTAAAGCGAGCTTGCCCCTCAAAATGATTGTTGAACTAATCGGGGAGCTTATTGTGAATTATATTATTGTTGTTTGGGTTGTTTGGTGACTTTTGGTAACATATGGGATGTAGTAACAATTTGGGAGGTGCTTCCATTTTATTGTAGAATATTGGTTTTGAAATATGAGAGTTACAATGCTTATATGATGACGACAAAGTCGGGTTACTCATTGTAGACGGAAGAAGATCATATTGAGCTTTGTTGATGATTGGAGAGAATATTGCAAAGGTATGTTAAGGCACTTCCTTCTTTCTTTTGGCATGATCTAAAGTAAAACGAACGTACGCTATTTCATAATGAATCTACTCCTATCAACTAAGATTCTCCATGTTGTTCTTTCCTTACAAAGTTATTCTATGAAAGTATGTATGATCCTTGAATCCTAGTGAAGTTCTTATTGATGATATGATGTCCATAATGTTAATCAAAGGTGCAACTACCTTACGTCACTCCAAAAGGTTTAGAGCGTGACTCCATGAGTCCAGCATGCATTATATATAGCATCTATTTACTCTACCGAGCCGCGTTATAGTAGGCCGAGTACGGCACCTATTTTCAACCACTAATCAGTTGGATTTTTCGAGCTCCACGTGGTTGGGTACGATTCTACTGAGCCTTATGATGGCCGGGTATGTTCTTACTGAGTCCTCTTCGAGGCTGGGTATGATATGATGCTGATGATGCCCGTAGAGGCGGATGTTTTTAAAAGATTATGTATATATATGTATCACGCATTCATGTCACTATCTCTCAGAGGCACTCAGATGCTACAGGTTGTATCTCCTATATCTCTCTTTACATTACTGTTCTTATTTATGCTTTTCTGCCTTACATACTCAGTACTTTATTCGTACTGACGTTCATTTTGCCTGGAGACGCTGCGTTTTATGTTAGCAGGTCCCGATAGATAGGTTGAGATTCCTCCTAGTAGGATATGAGCTCAACAGAAGGTGTTGGTGCACTCCAGTTTCTCCGGAGTTGTCTATTTGGTCAATATGATTTGGACATGTATTGATTGGTATAGTGGGGCCCTGTCCTGACCTTTATGATGTTTATGTACTGTTAGAAGCTTATAGACAGATGTTAGGTATATGGATACTTGTATGGCCTTGTCGGCCTATGTTTTGAGTTAAAAATAATCATGTCGGCCTTATAGGCTTGTATGTCACATGTATAAGTTTCTATGTCATGTTAGGTCGTCCTATGTCTAACATTCCCTTATGTTTTATTCTTGTTATGTCATGATGACTGTCACGACTCAAAATCTATTAAGGTCGCGATGGCGCCGGACACCATTTTCAGGCAAGCCAATCATTAATTAGTTGAAAAATTCCTGTTTTAACAATTTTTGAAATCGTTACCTTTAACTTATTACGAAATAACTAAACAAAATTCGTTAAGTGAATACGACAATTTAATATTCCATTTCTGTATAAAATACATCCCAGAACCCGGTGTCACAAGTGCATGAGCAATTTTTAAGAATTTATACAATCATACAAACCTTGCCCGAGATACAAATTGGACAATGGAATTTAAAACAAAATGAATACAGTACGAGGGAGACCCTGTCAGCTGCGGATCGCCTCCGGATGATGCAGCTCACCTAAGTCTCCAAACTAGCCACATCGCTGTGTAAGTACCTGTGCAATAAAAATGCACAACAAGTGTAGCATGAGTATGAAAACAACGTGTACTCAGTAAGTTGCCCGCCTAACCTTAGAGTGGTAGTGACGAGGGGTCGAATTAGACACTCACTAAGGTCTAACAAATTAATTTAACAAAATATTATATCAGTAATAGGCATACGAGGATGATAAAAACAGTAAACATTAAAGATAACTGTAACTCAAACAAATTCTGAAAGTAAATAAACAATTACTACTTCTTTCTCCCCCAAATATCTAAATAAACAGTTACTTTTTCATTTTTTTCCCAAATATCTTAAATAAACAGTCCATGAAATCATTAACAATTTAGCATGCGCATACGGGATAAGGACAACCGGCCTGAGCCATCATAATAATCATATCCGTGCACAGTCGAGGGTCGAACGGACCGAACCATAAGCGCATCTTTTCCATAAAATAATCATATCTATGCACTGCCAAGAGTCGAACGGCCCGAACCATAAGCGCATCTTTAACATAAAATAATCATATCTATGCACCACCGAGGGTCGAACGACCCGAAGCATAAGTGCATCTTTCAATCCGCCGTGGCATACGGCCCGCTCCTATGAGAGTGGGGGAAATCACACTCCGCTCGCGGAATGTAAATTGCGAAGCGGTCACACACACTCGTGCAAAATCAATCAGTTCACCCCGACTATATCGGGAAAACAAATACTCAAGTAAATGACAAATTTCTCTTTTAAAAGTCACAAAAATAGTATTTAAATCCTTTCTCGAAATTCATTTTCCAAGTTTAACAATATTCAATAATAAAACCTTATCAGGAATGCAATTATCCACGGAGGAAATCAATTCTCTTTCTAAATGATTAAGAAAGGTACACTCTGGCCTTCTTAGGAAATAACTTACCAAATTCAATAGCATTACCAGTCTAATATTATTGGCAGGATCACATGTACAACACGTAAGGCATACTACCAGGATCACATAACAGCTACGCACGGACTCCCGTCACCTCTTGCATATGTAGCCCCCGCAGATAGCAGCACATATTTAATTAGTTCACCTAGGGGGACAATTCCCCCTCACAAAGTTAGAAAGGAGACTTACCTCACTCCGAAATTCCATAACCGGCTTCCAAGTCCTTCTGACGACTCCAATGGATGCACAACGCCCCAAAACTACCAAATAACGGGCAAAGCAATGAAAATTCATTCTAATACTCGTAACAAATTCAAATTATATACTTTCCCAGCTCCGCTCAGTGAATTGACCAAAATGCTCTCGAGCCCACGTGCCCGGATTCCGAAATTTCTCGAAGATATACCCTAACCATAGTCTTACTAACTCAAACATACAATTTACTCTAAATTCCATGCTCAAATTCGTGGCTAAAAATCTAAATACAAATTTCTAGGTTTTCTTAGATTTCCCAATTTCCTACTAATTTCTATGTCTAATCCCATGCATAAACCTTGTATTTAACTAAAAAGCATGAAGAAGTTACTTACCTAGTAATGCACGATGAAAATCCCTCTTGAAGCTCCCCTAAAATCGCCCCATCCATGAAAAATATGAGAGAAATGGCTAACAAATCTCAGTTTTAAAACATTCTGCCCAGGCCATTTTTTGCACCTGCGATAAACTCTTCGCACCTGCGCTTCCACAGGTGTGCCCAAGAGCCCACACCTGCGGCTTCCTTCTCCTTCAGCTAGATCCGCACTTGCGATCCAATTGTCCGCATTTGCGCCTTCGCAGGTGCGGAAATTTAATCGCACATGCGCTTCCAGCCAAGCCAGCAAATCTTCACACCTGCAGCGCCATAGCCGCACCTGCGGCCAAATCCTCGGAGGTGCAGTCATACCAGACACCAGCAGCCCAGCTCCTCTTCTAACTTCAAATTTGATCCGTTAACCACCCGGAATCCACCCGGGACCCCGTCCAGTTACACCAACTTGTTCCAAAACATAATGCAAACTTGCTCGAGGCCTCAAATTACATCAAACAACGTCGAAATCACGAATGACACTAAAACTCAAACTTTATGAACTTAAAATTTCAAACTTCCACCTCCGATGCCGAAACCTATCAAATCACGTCCGATTGACCACAAATTTTGCACACAAGTCATATTCGACATTATGAACCTGCTCCAACTTTCAAAATCGCATTCCGACCCCGATATCAAAATTTCCACTTCCGGTCAGATTTCTCAAAAACCTTCAAATTTCTATCTTTAGCCAAATGACTTCAAAATGACCTACGGACATCCGAATTCACTTCTGATCGCACTCCCAACTCCAGAATCACCATACAAAGCTATTCTTAGACTCGGGATCCCAACCATCAATATCACTGAGATGCACTTCAACCCAGACTAAGGAAATTTCTTCAAAATGCTGACTTTCCACAATATACGCGGAAATGCTCATGGGTTATCCAAAGCCTGATCCGGACATACGCCCAAGTCCGAAATCATCAAACGAACCTGCTGGAACCTTCAAATCCTGATTCGGAGATCGTTTACTAAAAATTCCAATCTTAGTCCATTTCTCCAACTTAAGGCTTCTAAAATGAGAATTTCTTTCCAATTTGACTCTGAACTTCCCGAGATTCAATTCCGACAATGCCCACGAGTCATAATACCTAAAATGGAGCTTCTCGTGACTTCAAACCGTTGAAGGACGCGCTAGAGCTCAAAACGACCGATCGGGTCATTACATTCTCTCCCACTTAAACAGACGTTCGTCCTCGAACGTGCTAAGAACTGCACTGGAGTTATCTGAAATCACTATTTAACACATTTCGCACCTGCCCCTGCTACCACAACCCAATTGAGTACATTAGCTTGATCAAATCTGAAGATTTATTCTTTTATCCACATAATAAGCTCAGAATCCAGTTCCAACACATGAATTTTCTCTACCAAGCCGTGTTCCAATATATAAACACCGTATCAACTACCACACGATACACAAGAACATGACTGCATACCCTGAATTAGCACCATGCACCGCACAATTCACCATCTGACCACAATGACACACCCTGAAACTTAATAGCCAAAATTCCACGAATCTGATGCTCCCAATGCACCTTATGATATATATGTACATCCTTCTATAATGCTGGTGATACCACCACAACGCAGGAGATGTGTAGAAATTCATAACCCACTGCAGAGTTAACAAATCATTGAATATCTTATCTTGACTAGAATCATCACCTCATTATGAACCAACTGTTGGTAATTGTCCTTCAATGTATTTCACATAATCTTATTGCACTGATCCCTGATCCAATAATCGCGTTAACCTAGTATCAACTGCTCAGACAACAAATCACCCCCACACATGACCAACAGTCTCACATGACACCATAACGCGCCAATAGGCCATAACTCGAACATGATACATAAAGAGATGAATCAGGAAGGGACTACTCAACTCACGCAACTAATATGAACTTTCCTCAGAAAATAGGAAGTAAAACATAAGAAAAATAAATATAATAACCTTACTCATCATCACACTATTGCAGCATGCAACTCGATCCAAATAACATACCCGTGGCGGCGTGCCACCCGATCCCATCATAAAATTCACATAAGGAAATATACACAGAGCTGAATTGCTCACTATCACAAAATACAGAATATCGATCATAAGCACACTAAGTGCTTAATACCATCCTGGGGAGACTGATAGAGCCATACCCTACGAAAACTCGAGCACAACTGAGGTGCGATACATGTACTCTGAATCTTAAGAGCTCGCCTGCTCACATAACATCATCACTACGCGGAAATCTCAACACGTAAGAAATTATCAAGTCATTTCACAACTCACACGACACAATCACAACATTACATGAATTTGACGACGACGAAACAACACCTGATATTCCAACACCCCTCCTTGAGGAGCGCTATACTGAAATGAACACATCGGACTCGCATGAGGCCCATAATCTTGTTTAAATCCATTCATACACTTCAAGTCGATTCCGCTCGCAAGGAACTAGGCTGATAGCCTTACCTGTGTCCAAAATAACCTATTTCCTCTCATAACACGCAAGAACAACCATCATAGCCGGGGAAAACACTCCACAACCCACAACCAACTGAACCGAATGCCTTCCTAGCATAAATCCTCAAATAAGTAATATTGCACTTCCTTATACTCGGTCTAAATCTTCAATCAATCAGGTGGCTACATGTCACACTTATACAATCTTCTCGTGGTTACGCTCCCACGACCTTCCACACTAGGTAACAAGTCTGCACATCCATAACACCGACCACACCAATACTGCAACCCATCAAGAACCCATGACCAGGATACAAAGCCTTCTTCACCGAATATCGATCTCAGGTGACACTGAAGATAACACCAGCTTACTCTAAACTTTCAAGTCACTTTTTCTTGCTCATCCGAGCTCATGACATCCTTGTCAACACCGAACCGCAACTTCGATTCCTTACTCCCAGTTACACACTGTTTACTGCACCTAACGTGCCAATATGAGATTGCACAAGAATTCCATCATAACTCCTGAACCACTAACAGGGGAAACATCTCATTATATAGAAAATTCTTACTTACTTCAATTCAAAAGAACAATAATAACACTCAAGTGAATTCTCACAATCACCCAACATGCAAATCTTTAAGTAGTGGTCTGAACCACCATAAACCTTCCGGGGTCCCCCTACACTTGATAGGCCATAGCACTCGAATGCTCCCACAAGAAATATATTACGACGGCCGACAAGACCCGCACATACCGGCCCAAACCATATGCATAATTTAATCACACTGACAAAACTCATCACTGCCGCACATGTGCCATTTCACCCATGGCTAACCAATCCACCTTCTCTCTAATTATCCTCAATTGCCTCAGAAATGATAGTAATCCCATTCAACTCATAACAAACTCAATCCTCACTCATCCTGAGTGGCCTTGATCCACGAGACCATGTTGCCTCAATCCCACAACCCGTCTCATACCCCTCTTATAATCTTCCTACACCCCGGAGTTTACTTATCTCACTCTCCCAATACTATCCTGCATGTTGAAACATATCATAGAACACTCCAAACATCTTCCCTTTTCCTCAGAAATTACACTGCAAAAGCTCGACTCTTAATCATACTGTTGCCTGAAACCGTTAAACGTCGCATTCTTAACTTTTGAATTCACTAGGACCGCTATTGAGAGTCACCCACTCTGACCGGCCCCGAATACAATCAACCCCAAGGCTCTTCTAGCACATGAAAACCCTTTTCAATGAATCACGTGACTGAGTCACTACCCTACAGCTCACCCATACTTTAAGCATAAATTCTGAATCTTTCAAAGCCTAACCCTGGTCCAATAGGGCCAACTTTTGCACACATTTATCAAATCCCACGCACGATCACCATTTTACTCCATTCCCTTAATTGTAATAACTTGCCATTATGCCAAAAATCCGCAACCCCATGACAACACAATCCTACAACCCAATTGTAGGTGGTGGGACTGCCCCACTTAGCCCGATGCTACTCTTTGCACCGCTCTAGACCCTGCTGAGATCCTTTGCCCTTTTCTGAGATGACTTTTCTTAACCAATCCATCCAATTATTCTAGATTCTCTTGTAGCACTCCCTAAATACTCAAATTCTCTAGCATCATTCACACATTCTGCCTCCTATCGACCAGCCCCTAGAATCCCTCACAGAAACATGCCAACCACACAACTGCTAACTTACTCACAGGAGATAACCCACCTGTGGAATCACCAGTTGACACCTTCCAACAACGCCGCACTGCACCCCCTCTACAACGTCAATATCCCATCCTAAGCCTGATCTCGTTCACCCACTTTACCAGTCCGTCCGCTCCTTATGGACATCTACTAAATGGACTACAATGTCCTCTAATTCACCACTATGTTGCCGCTCTCCCACTTTGGTTAAACTCATTCCTTTAGGCACTACTTGACCCCCTTTCTTTATGCTTGGCCTTTTAGAAATCTAGCCGCCGCCTGACACTTCTCACATGTCTTCCTTCATCATATGCTGCCCAATTTCTGCCTCAATTCAACATCATTCTCTGTAGTTCTAAATCCAGTAGATCACCACGACTTCAAACTCTCCGAGGATCATCTTTCTCGAGTTGCCTTTGTTAGAAATAACTATTCAGTCCTGAACCACCACGCACCATGATCTATGACAACCGCCTCTCCAATACTACTTCACAACACTCTGACCCAATGTAACCGAAGCAACCATAACACCGACAGACTTAACACATTCCATTTAGTGATGACGATGTCACATCACAGGTGAATATTCATCCTTACTTGAAAACACCAAGCCTTACTACTTTATCAATCAAAAACCTGGCCATCTATAATTCAATTGTCTTCCTTCCGCCGGAATCTAAATACTGAAATCTCGAAATCGCACCCTGAGAAGACCTCTCTTCAAGCCATTCGTCACCCCCAACCTACGGGCAAGCATTCTACCATCATATCAACATCGCGCGATAACCAACCGTAAACATCATCACAACCTGAGCATAGCCGTAAGGCTCTCAGAAACACAACTACTGAGCCGACACAACACATTATCCTTCTGCTGGGCCACAACAACAGCCCCAACCAATCTCACATGGAAACCATCTCGCATAATATCCGTAGCACCATTTCGATTCCTCAAATTCCCGATTCATAGCAAGCGCTTCACGACATATAAGATTGAGTAGGAAGAAAGACAGGCATAAGTCTTAAGGGAATCAAATCCCACGATGAGGAATCAAGAAGGGAAGTGCTCCTATAAGCCCTGTAGCCTCTTGAAGATAAGTACAGACGTCTCCGTACCGATCCGCAAGACTCTACTAGACTTGCTCATGACTCGTGAGACCTAAGGGAACCTAGCGCTCTAATACCATGTTGTCACGACCCAAAATCTATTAAGGTCGTGATGGCGCCGGACACCATCGTCAGGCAAGCCAATCATTAATTAGTCGAAATAAATTCATGTTTTAACATTTTTGAAATCATTATCTTTAACTTATTACGAAATAACTAAACAAAATTCGTTAAGTAAATACGACAGCTTAATATTCCATTTCTTTATAAAATACATCCCATACACATTCCAGAAACCGGTGTCACAAGTGCATGAGCAATTTCTAAGAATTTATACAATCATTACAAACCTTGTCCGAGATACAAATTGCATAATGGAATTTAAAACAAAATGAATACAGTACGAGGGAGACTCTGTCAGCTGCGGATCACCTCTGGATGATACAGCTCACCTACGTCTCCAAACCAGCCACATCGCTGTGTAAGTACCTGCGCAATAAATATACACAGCAAGTGTAGCATGAGTACGAAAATAACGTGTACTCAGTAAGTCGCCCGCCTAACCTCAGAGAGGTAGTGACGAGGGGTCAATTTAGACACTCACTAAGGTCCAACAAATTAATTTAACACAATATGATATTAGTAATAGGCATACGAAGATGATAAAAATAGTAAACATTAAAGATAACTGTAACTCAAATAAATACTGAAAGTAAATAAACAATTACTACTTCTTTCTCCCCCAAATATCTTAAATAAACAGTTACTTTTTAATTTTTTCCCCAAATATCTTAAATAAACAGTCCATGAAATCATTAACAATTTAGCATGCGCATATAAGATAAGGACAACCGGCCTGAGCCATCATAATAATCATAAATGTGCACTGCCGAGGGTCGAACAGCCCGAACCATAAGTGCATATTTGTCATAAAATAATCATATTTATGCACTACCAATGATCGAACGTCCCGAACCATAAGTGTATCTTTACCATAAAATAATCATATCTATGCACTGCCGAGGGTCGAACGGCCCGAACCATAAGTACATCTTTCAATCCGCCGTGGCATACGGCCCGCTCCTATGAGAGTGGGGGAAATCACACTCCGCTCGCGGAATGTAAATTGCGAAGCGGTCACACACAGTCGTGCAAAATCAAACAGTCCACCCCGACTACATCGGGAAAACAAATACTCAAGTAAATGACAAATTTCTCTTTTAAAAGTCACAAAAATAGTATTTAAATCTTTTCTCGAAATTCATTTTCAAAGTTTAACGATATTCAATAATAAAACCTTATCAGGAAGGCAACTATCCACGGAGGAAATCAATTCTCTTTCTAAATGATTAAGAAAGGTACACTCTAGCCTTCTTATGAAATAAATTACCAAATTCAATAGCATTACCTGTCTAATATTATTGGCAGGATCACATGTACAACACGTAAGGCATGTTAGTTGGTCCTAGACTACCCGGACATAAGCATAATAGTAGCTACGCACGGACTCCCGTCACCTCGTGCATACGTAGCCCCCGCAGATAGCAGCACATATTAATTAGTTCACCTAAGGGGACAATTCCCCCTCACAAAGTTAGAAAGGAGACTTACCTCACTCCAAAATTCCATAACCGGCTTCCAAGCCCTTCCGACGACTCCAATGGATGCACAACGCCCCAAAACTACCAAATAACGGGCAAAGCAATGAAAATTCATTCTAATACTCATAACAAATACAAATTATATACTTTCTCAACTCCGCTCAGTGTATTGACCAAAATGCCCTCGGGCCCACGTGCCCGGATATCGAAATTTCTCGAAGATATACCCTACCCATAGTCTTACTAACTCAAATATACAATTTACTCTAAATTCCTTGCTCAAATTCGTGGCTAAAAATCCAAATACAAATTTCTAGGTTTTCTTCAAGATTTCCCAATTTCCTACTAATTTGTATGCCTAATCCCATGCATAAACCTTGTATTTAACTTAAAAGCATGAAGAAATTACTTACCTAGTAATGCACGATGAAAATCCCTCTTAAAGCTCCCCTAAAATCGCCCATCCAAGAGACATATGAGAGAAATGGCCAACAAATCTCGGTTTTAAAACATTCTGCCCAGGTCATTTATTGCACATGCAATAAACTCCTTGCACCTGCGCTTCTGCAGGTGCGCCCAAGAGCCCACACTTGCGGCTTCCTTCTCATCCAGCCGGATCCGCACCTATGACCCATTACCTGCATATGCGCCTTCGCGGGTGCGGAAATTTCATCGCATCTGCGGTCCCAGCCAAGCCAGCAAATCTTTGCACCTTCGGAGCCATATCCGCATCTGCGGCTCCGAACCTGCGGCCAAATCCTAGCAGGTGCGGTCACACCAGACACGAGCAACCCATCTCCTCTTCTAACTTCAAATTTGATCCGTTAACCACCCCGAATCAACCCGAGGCTCCCGGGACCCCATCCAATCACCAACCTATTCCAAAACATAATGCGGATTTTCTCGAGGCCGCAAATCATATCAAACAACGCCGAAATCATGAATCGCACTAAAACTCAAACTTTATGAACTTAAAATTTCAAACTTCCACCTCTGATGCCGAAACCTATCAAATCACGTCCGATTGACCCCAAATTTTGCACATAAGTCATATTCGACATTACAGACCTTCTCCAACTTTCGAAATCGCATTTCGACCCCGATATCAAAATTTCCACTTCCGGTCGGATTTCTCAAAAACCTTCAAATTTCTATATTTAGCCAAATGATTTCAAAATGACCTACGGACATCGAATTCACTTCCGATCGCGCTCCCAACTCCAGATCACCATACAGAGCTATTCCCAGACTCGGAATCCCAAACGGACATCAATATCATTGAGATGCACTTTAACCTAGACTTAGGAAATTTCTTCAGAATGCTGACTTTTCAGAATATACGCCGAAACGCTCTCGGGTTATCCAAAGCTCGATCCGGACATACGCCCAAGTCTGAAATCATCATACAAACTTGTTGGAACCTTCAAATCTTGATTCGAAGGTCGTTTACTCAAAATTCTAATCTTAGTCTATTTCTCCAACTTAAGGCTTCTGAAATGAGAATTTTTTCCAATTTGACTCCGAACTTCCCGAGATTCAATTCTGACCATGCCCACGGTCATAATACCTGAAATGGAGTTGCTCATGACTTCAAACCGCTGAACGATGCTCTAGCGCTCAAAATGACTGGTTGGGTCGTAATAATGACTATTTTGTCATATTTACCCTTGATAGTACGATAAAAAAGATATGTTATGTTGGTACTCGGTTGAGTAAAGTACCAGGTTCCCGTCACAGCCCTCCGGTTTGGGTCGTGACAAAGGTGAAATCAGACTAGTTATGTCCGAATGAGTCTACAAGCCATGTCTAGTAGAGTCTTGTTTATGGGTGTGTTGTGCACCACACTTATAAGTAGGAGGCTACAAGGCATTTAGGGTTGTCACTCTTTCTTCTTACTCTAGATCGTGTGGTAGAGCTCAGTTGTATGAATTGAAACTCCTAAATTCTACTTTATTTGTAATACAACGATACCTCATCCAAATAAATAGTTGGTAAGAGATTGAATGTGGTTGTGGAAGAGTTGAGTCAGAGGAACTCGATTTTGCATCATGATTATGATGAGTAAATGTGAGGTCCTTAGCAGATTATGTGTATACTAAGACGTGTAAGATTCTTGATAAGGAGCCTTAAGGCATGTATATTTATCTACCCATATGGTAAAAAGAAAAGAGAGAATCAGAAGGTAGATACAGGTTTCAACAAGTAAAAGAAGCAAGGTGAAGAAAGGTATGAGATACCCAGTTTGTGAAGATTACCATTATTTACAAATGAGGCAGAGAAATATAAGTATTCTGAGTTACCTTCAACAATAATAGAGGTATGTACAATTTTCCACACCCATCTCAGTTATGCCATATGGGAGCTAACAAATATAGTTTAAGAGCAGGATGGGATATCAGGATCCCACTGACGTTAGAGTAACCCAAAATGGTGGATGATTATTATCATTAGCTAACATTTCCAAAGGATATTGCAAACGTGGTAATATTTCTCATTGGGAGATAGACCGATGGTGCACTCTAGAATAATACAGTCGGATATGAATACTAGAATGTTCAGAAAGTTCAGAAGATAGGCACTGGAATCCTAGAAGGGATAAATATTTACCTTAGTATGACTCCAGCCCCTGATAACAAAAAAAAGGAGAATGTTAGGCGTCCCGAAGAGCCAGTGAGATGAACCAGGGGGAGCTAAAAGTGAAAGAAAGCTTTGTTGAAGTCTTCAAAATAAGGTGATAGACAAAATATTAGCAAGAGAATAAGAAGAGAGTAAATGAAGTATTACGAGTAAGATGTGATAAATGAGTGATAACGGTAAATCAAAATATGACAGGATGGCAGAGTCTATAGTCAAGTGAAGCAAAAGACAAGAGGAGACATACCTTGAGACAATAAAAGTATAAGCCCTAAAGTCATATCCTCATTTCGAGAAATCAGTTGTTGAGTCCAACATGATTACCAGAACGAAAAGTTGGACCCCCGAGTAATAGAAATTAGTATGGGATAGTAAAAAAAAATCGAGCATGAATTAGGGATCAAAGGAATTGGTAACAATCGTCATCGTTTCAAAGATCGTGTTTTGACAATATTAGAATGAACAATAAAAGAATAACCTTTAAAGGTTATTCACGAAGACGCTTCCCTAAAGGAAGCACTATGAGAAGAGTTAAGCTTAAGGGACTAAATGTGCCAGTTACACCAGGTGTCACCCTTGTGCGTAAGAAATTCAATTATACCTGGTGTAGAAGGGTTAGCACAAGGCGAGTAATATGTCTGTGAAGATATGGAAAACAAAATGCCAAAGATGAAGAGGCAACTATCGAAGGGTAAAGGAAGAATGCGGTAAAAAGGTGAAAGGATTGAGATTGCATTTATTCAGATCCTACAGATATAATATGACTCCAGAACATTATGCAAGCATGATGCCGGGGAGAATCAATAAGGGTATCTCACTCGATGATATTGATAAATAAGTGGGAATGAACACTTGATACATAAGGATCCCGTACGAGAGGTAAGTTAACACAAAGGACATAACCCAAGAGGCGCTGCATAAAATACATATATGAGAGTGGACCAACGGGTAGTCTGTAGTTGATTCAGGAAGAGCCTGGTTATGGCTTGGTAGGAGGATACAAAAAAAGCAGTAGATCATGCAAGATAAATATAGTGAAACCCAACATAGGAAATTCAATCTCTCAAATACGACATCGTAATCCTCGAGAAATATTGCGGCGTTTTCTCCAGACAGTCTTTGCTAGTAGTGCCATAGGAGTTGGGGTAGTAGAAGGTACAATATAAGTGTTATAGAAATAAAAGACAGTGCCACTACGGAGACAACTAAAATTTCAATTCAGAAGCAACCCTACGAGCACAAGGGCGCGAAGGTAAGTAACTAAGGATAATGATTGGCGAGTAATAACATCAGAAATACCGTAAGGTATACAATGTAATAAGCTCGCAACTTTATAAGAGTCAGAGGGTCTTCCTTAAGCACTACAACGAAAGACCAGTTGATGAAATAAGGAAGAAGGATTCAACATAAGCATAATGACCTAAATAAGAAATGCTCTAACAACAGTCTCACTATAATACTGCATGCATTCCATAAGAAAGTGGCACCTATCGTGACTAATGAACAGGAAGTAAGTTATATTGTATCATATGGGTTACATGGGATTCTTGTATTCATGAAAACCAAGATAAACCAATTATGCACGCAATAGTGGCAGAACAACCAGGAAAAGTAATTGCTTACCTTTGATGACAATTGAGAAGACACAAAAGGAAATCTATGGTGCTAGCAAGTTAAAGAAAGGTTGCGAGTAATATATATAGATATATCTAGGTAGCAATCTAAAGTATCGAAGAGTGATAAGGTTTTTGGTAGATAGGAGTAAGGATAAGAAAAGGTGAGTGAGAAGGTGACAAGTATAGGTAGGTCCTCACAATTAAACTCATCACTGATGGTTTCCGTAAGTTGTAGAAAGCTTGATACATCCTGAATGAACTTAGAGGAGTCTAAGACTAGGAGACATTAGAAGAGATGAAATCATTCCCTGGTAGTAGAATAAGGGTGCAAGTTTGATAGTTAAGAGGATGACATTTAGGCCTTTGACTGAGTAATGATTTAAAGAAAAAGGGATTTCATGGATGAAACAGGATTAGAATACCCCCCCCCCCCGATAGGATGAATCACATTGGGATTCTATGAAATACAGTTATTGTAGTTTAGTATCGTCCATAAGTGGAACAGAAAAATCACTTCAGATGTTCCCCGATGAGACATGAGCCCTAGTGACGATATATTACATAAGAGGTTTCAAGTTATCAGTGGTAGATTATAGATCAACATTAAGTTGAATCAACAATAGATGGATGAAAGTTATAAATATGAGATGAGATTAAGCTGTCATTATTAAGATGAACAGTATTAAGGAAGCATTAAATGGCTTAGATTTATACATATAGGATAAGCGGTGAGAGAGTGACCTGGAGTTGGGTGGCAGGCCTCGATAATAATAAAGCGAAGTAAGAGTTATGGTATAATATGACCTACCTAGTTGCGGTAAATCCATAAGCATAGATAACTGAGGCTATGAAACAAGATATATCAATAGTTGTAAGCTCGAAAAAGTACCAAGTGAAGAACTTCAGTACACCTATAGATGCCTAGAGGGATAGCTTGTCGAGTTCTTTATATGTTCCCAAAGTGAGGCCTATAGATTGGCTAAAATCTCAATAAAAAAGAGACAAGAGTCGCATAGGTGCACATATAAGGTCAGAGTCACACAGGGTGGATGACAGAAGGTAGCAATAGTTACGAGATTGGAAGAATTCCGATCACAAGTCATGGTGTGAGAAAGAGGCCTAAAGGGGGGAATGCCCTAGACTCTGGATTTATTCACAGAAGAGTTGCCAAGATAGAAAGGACAAAATTAAAGTATTCGTAAGATCTATAGGTTATGAGACTGATAAGTGCATCAGTCAACATTCGAGGACGAATGTTCCAAAGGGGGGAATGATGTTACACCCTATATTTTCGTACATGAGAGTATGTTGTAAGTCAATTAATGTAATCTGAGAAATAAGATTATATTTGGAAGCATATAAATTAAGTTAGTTATGTTACCTTAGAGGTTACAAATATTTAAGATCATGAATAACAAGTACCAAGAGGTTTGGAAATCTTAGAAGCTAAACCAATTGAAGAAAATAAGTTTCGTCGAAAGTCGAAGAGTTTGGAATGTTATAACATGTACTTTAGGGTGAGACTATGGTTCATTAAATGATAAGGAGTTTATTCTATGAGTTATTTTTGTTGTATGATATTCGTGTGCTACGTTTTAAAGTCAAGTAAGTTGTGGAACAAAAGTTGGCAAAGGTCTTCACAAGTTACATTCATAATGTGCTGAAAATTAGGTCAAATGTAACTGCGATTTTCTCCCAATATACTTGGAATTATTATATGATCTACCAACCAAATTAAATATATATGAGTCTAGTTTCTAACTCATTAAATATTTTGCCGATACTTCATCAGAGTAGATAGATATTCACGTTTTTGCGGGACTGCACAAGCAACTCCCATGGGACCCACAAAGTCGGTGTAAACCTTCAGCTTGTATTTAAATCAATTATATGTCGTTTTAACTCATTTTTCTGATCCAAAACAGTTCCTAAGCCATTATAAATGATCTCCAAGGGTTTCTCCATGATTTTAGGGTGATATCCTAAGATAAAAACATGAATCCAACGCTAGAAATCTCGTGGTGCTTGCTAGATCGTAGTTCTTCGTCTTATGGCTGTTTTGGAGGGCTCTTCAAAGGTAAGTAACCTCAGATTTCATGTTGTTATTTATTATTAAGCTATGAATCAGTCCCTCATTCATATATATTAGAGTTTTGTGGCGAAATATATGTGTTTACACACCAACTTGAACACAAAAGTTGATTCAAGAAGAGAATACAACTCCTATAGTGGGGTGGTATGATTGAGGGTTGTTGTGAGATACACCAACAAGGGATTTCAAGTTTTATGTACTGAATAAGATAAGTAAATAATTTTCTTGGTTGTGCTTATGGTCAATCATGTGTTGGTTGAGTTGTTTGAGTGAAAATCTAGAAGATAGTAATTGACATGGCATAAGGAATTGTTATCTTTTTTTTGTGGGCTGTGTTGAGGCTATATATATGGTTTGTTGTGGATGGAAATTGTTATAAATAGTTTTATTATGTTTTGGATGCTATAGTTAAGCTTGTCTATGTGCTAATTCATTGGATTGAAGAAGATAACCTGAAAAATAAGAGGTTGACGATAAAGGTTAAGGTGCTAGGTATGTGGACTATATTTGAAGATTATGCTTATGATGTTTTGGGTTGAAAATTATATGATAAGCATAAGTATAATGTTATTGATATTGTAGGAAGATTCATGGAAAAGGAATTGGATTCAACCATATTTTGTTACTCGTAAAGCGAGCTTGCCCCTCAAAGTGGTTGTTGAACTAATCAGAGAGCTTATTATGAATTATATTGTTGTTTTTTGGTTGTTTGATGACTTTTAGTAACATATGGGATGTAGTAAAACCAGGGGAGGTGCTGTCCGTTTTCTTGTAGAACACTGGTTTTGAAATATGAGAGTTATAATGCCTATATGATGACGACAAAGTCGGGTCACTCATTGTAGACGTAAGAAGATCATATTGAGCTTTGTTGACGATTCGAGAGAAGATTGCAAAGGTATGTTAAGGCACTTCCTTCTTTCTTTTGGCATGATCTAAAGTTAAACGAACGTTAACGATACACTATTTCATAATGAATCTACTCCTAGCAACTAAGGTTCTCCATGTTGATCTTTCCTTACAAAGTTATTCTAAGAAAGTATGTATGATCCTTGAGTCCTAGTGAAGTTCATATTGATGGTATGATGTCCATAATGTTAATCAAAGGTGCAACTACCTTACGTCACTCCAAAAGGTTTAGAGCGTGACACCATGAGTCCAACATTCATTATATATAGTATCTATTTTACTCTACCGAGCCGCGCTATAGTCGTCCGAGTACGGCACCTATTGTGCAACCACTGATCAGTTGGGTTTACCGAGCTCCACGTGGCCGAGTACGATTCTACCGAGCCTTATGATGGTCGGGTATGATTTTATCGAGTCCTGTTTGAGGCCGGGTACGATATGATGATGATGCCCACAGAGGCGGATGTTTTTGAAAGATTATGTATATAAATGTATCACGCATTTCATGTCACTATCTCTTACAGGCACTCAGATGCTACATGTTGTATCTCCTATATCTCTATTTTCATTTTTGTTCTTATTTATGCTTTTCTGCCTTACGTACTCAGTACTTTATTCATACTGACGTCACTTTTGCCTCGGGATGCTGCGTTTCATTCCCGCAGGTACCGATAGATAGGTTGAGAGTCCTCCTAGTAGGCTATCAGCTCAACCGAAGGTGTTGTGCACTCTAGTTTCTCCGGAGTTGCCTATTTGGTCAATATGATTTGGACATATATTGATTGGTATGGTGGGGCTCTGTCCCGACCTTTATGATGTTTATGTACTGTTAGAGGCTTATAGACAGATGTCAGGTATATGGATACTTGTATGGCCTTGTTGGCCTACGTTTTATGTTAAGAATGATCATGTCGGCCTCATAGGCATGTATGTCACATGTATAAATTTCTATGTCATGTTAGGTCGTCATTTGTCTAACATTCCCTTATGTTTTATTATTGTTATGTCATGATGACCATTTTGTCACATTTACCCTTGATAGTACGATAAGAAAGATATTTTATGTTGGTACTCGGTTGAGTAAAGTACTAGGTGCCCGTCGCAGCCCTCCGGTTTGGGTCGTGACACGGTTAAGCCATCCCAAGAGAGACATATCCAACCCACAATTTAAGTCAATAACTCCAACACAAATTCCACCATGTGTACAACATGGTGTCCAATCTCGGCCCGATCGGCTAAGCCATCTCACTTGAGACATAACCTCTTTCAATTGTTCAACTCAATTCACATGTCTTTCCCATCTTTCATTACTTGGCACAAGCAGACTCATTTATAAATTTGTTCTCGGAACTTGGCCGCTTTTTCTTTTTCAATTTCAATATTTTCCCTTTTTATAAGTTAAAATAACAATATCAATCATATCGATAAGTTCTATCACGTAAGGCATTGCACACATTAAGGGAAAGATCTTGGAAATCTTAGCACATTCTCAAATAGCATGATTACACGGTAAACATTTAGAACAATTACAGAGCATAAATCTTTCATCCCAACACATTAAGGCAATCAATTCTAGTATGATCAAGTCGGAACCTACACCACTTATTCAGACACCAAGAGTTCGATTCTAAGAAGAAGAGAGTTAGTCATACTTACCTTAATTGAGTTTTCCTTAGAGCTTTTAACGATCCCGATTTTAGCAACTTCAATCTATTCTAATAATATAGCAAGATTGAACCCAAAATCAGGAGAATAGTCGTAATTCTAGCTCATTAGAGCACTTTGCCAAACACTAGGTGTGCATAATTGTTCTTAGGCCTTTTATGAAACATTCTACCGTTCTTCCACCCATTTTTAGTTTACAACCTCCCCTCCTATTTTAGAAATACATGCATGCAAGAAACTTACTCCCTCCCCCCCCCCTCCCCATCCAATATTTACTTTACCAATTATTCCCCTTTTTATAAGTTACCTTCAATGTATTCTTCAATCTTATGGTCCTCTTGAAAATCTTCAGTATTTAGCAAGAATGTTGAACGCTAGTTGATGGATGATCTTTCTCTCTCTAAGAACCCTCTTCCTCACTCAAGAATTATAAAAGAATGGCCCAATATTTTATATAACATGTGCTTTTAACGGAATATGGTTGGGTCTTAAAAATAGAAAAATTGGTGCCCTGACACAAGTATGCAGTCGCATATGCGACCGCATAATGGTTATGCGGTCCGCAAAGTGACTGTAGAAATAGCCTCCAAGAAGTTGAATTTTTTGACTGTGTATGCGACCACTATGCGGTCCACATACCTATTGTGCGGTCACATAATGCACCACAGAACTCCCCTTCACAAAAGTTCAAGGAAGATATGCAATCAACATGCGGCCCGCAAAGCGATTATGCGATCGCATAATTGGGCCGCATAACTGGCCTCAAATTTGGCCAATTTTCTGCTTCACTCTGCGGCCATTATGCGGTCCGCAGTGTGATTATGCGGCCTCATACTGGGCCGCAGAAATGCCTAAATCTAAGAAGCATTTTCATCTCAGTCTGTAGGGTACTGTTCAATCCAAAAAGTCTGAACCGCGGATTTCTACTATAATAACACAGGAATCTAACTGGGCACCACGAAATCTCGAGTTTTTGGTAAAAATTTTACGGGTCTTTACATCCTCTCCCACAAGACAAACTCCGGTCAACTTTAGCCAGTTAAGCTTCTAAAACAAGAATCATTCTTCCAAATCAATCCTGAATCATCCAAAAACCGAATTCGGCCACATACGCAAGTCATAATACACAATACGAAGCTACTACAGATCCTATGCCACCTAACAGAATGCTAATTCTCAAAACGACATGTCGGTCATTACAAGAGGTTGTCTAGAAGAGTTAAGTAAGTTAATTTGAATTTTTTCATCGCGATCAAGAAGGGTAAAATCATGATGAGCATTTTATGAACCACGATCGCGTTGACCACGATCGTGAAGAAGGACGACTGACAGTGCATTAGAACAACTAATTTCAGGAATTTGAGTTTATTTTCTTCAGTTCTCGGAGCATGGATTTTGGCGATTTTGGAGAGGAATTCTGCCACATGGATTGGGGTAAGTGTTTCCTACTTGATATTGATTATATTCTGTGATTCCACCTTTGATTTTGGCATTTGATTGATGATTTCAAACAAAAAATTTGGTGATTTTGTCAAAACTTTTCCAAAATGATTAATTGAGTTTTAAATATCGATTCGGAATCGGATTTGAGCAAAATTAGTACGGTTGGACTCGTATGGGAATGGATTATCAAAATTTGTGAGTTTTGGCAGGTTCTGAGGTGCGGTTCCGGATTTGACTTTTTGGTTGACTTTGAGTATTTGGTTAAAGATTCAACCTTTATCGTTTGGGTTAGTTTTCTTTGGCATTATTTGATGATTTTGGGTTGCTTTTTGCTAGTTTCGAGCTGTTCGGAGGTCGATTTATGCGGGATGGCACTTCAAATGTATCGATTTGGCTTGATTAAGGTAAGTGTCTTGCCTAGATTTGTTGGAGAAATTTTTCCTAATAAAATAATATTGATTTCCACATTCGAGGGTGATGTATATATTTGGTAACAAGCATATATGCATGTACCAGAGTTAACTATGCCCAGGGGTAGATTATACGGTTCTTTGTGCCTTGTTGGAATATGTGACTTCCTTGCTTCATATTTTACATGACTTCTATATTAAAATGAATATGAATTTCCATGCTAGAAACCCTGATTTAGCTTATTATAACTTGATTAAAATTTGACGGACTTTTTATGAATAGTATTGATGTGCTAAATTCGATCATCGCTACACTTAATCACAAATACATCACTACGCCCGTTATTCTTGAGATATTTGGATTTCATACTTGAGTTGAAGATTGCTTTTAAGATTTTTTAAGATACTTGAATTGTAAGGTTCTTAAGGTTTATTGAATTGTTATTGGATTGAAAGTTGTGATTGATGTTTGTTTGGAGTATTTGCTTAATCACTCTTTTTTATGTTATTCATGCTTCCTACCTTGCTTGGTATTGATATACATATGCTTGGTGAGGAAGAGTGTAAAGAACGAATGGTGATATCGTGCCATTGCATATACATTATCATGTGAGGAAGAGTGTAAAGCACGAAGGGTGATGCCGTGCCATTTCATATACATCATTACGCAACAAGGATTATGCCATACTATTTCATATACATTATCATATGAGGAAGAGAGTAAAAGCATGAAGGGTGATGCCCTGCCATTATTTTTATATTATCATGTGTTTATGGCACGAAAGGTGTTTCCGTGTAGGCGAGGACGAGAGACATAAATTATTTGTGATATTGTTTTCTTGTGTATACATTTATGCCTTTATCTTGAGCCGTTACTGTTGCACTCATGTGTTCTATGTGATTTGTCTTTGTTGTTCTGTCATTAACCAATACAACAATTGTTGTTGTATTATCCATGTCTTCTATCTCTTTAGCTTATCTAGATCATGCTTTCCTTGTTGTTTGTTATATCTACATCCATGTCATTTCTCATTTGTTGCACTTTCGTATAAGCCTTCTACCATGTTAGTTATCCATACCATCTATTTGTTTATTCTATAAAGATCATGATTTCATTATTGTTTGTTATATCTACACCAATATCATTTCACATTTGTTGCACTTTCGTATAAACCTTCTACCATGTTAGTTAGTGAAATTTATGTTCTCATATCTTAAGTGCTATCATTACTTCTATGCCTCCACCTAGACTTTAATGTTGTCCATATGCAATGCCGTGTTCATTATTTTTACATGTGTACTTCCCACTTTGTCATTACCGTCATTGGCATGTCTTTCACCTGGTTGGTACAATTATAAGTATGCTTGGTGAGGAAGAGATAAATGCGCGAAGGTTGTACATGTTGGCATGCCATTTGATTTGACATACATTCATACATTTAGTGAGGATGAGATAAATGCATGAACGGTGTTTCCATGCCATTTAATTTGATATCTTGAGTACATTTTCTCACGTTATGAAAGTTCTTTATTTACTACTGCAGTTTGATGGTCATCTCTTTAGGAAATGATTGATTATTTTATTGAGTATATTGACCATAATTTCTTCTAGAAATCATTTATTACTTCGTATTGTTCTCACACTCTAACCTGGTATATTCTAGCATTGTTGCTATTGCAATTCTGTTGCACATGTTATATCAGTGAGTATCTTTTAACTAAAAAGACTCGTCACTACTTCACCGAGGTTAGTCAAGATACTTACTAGGTACATGTATTCAGTTGTACTTATACTATATTTCTGCACCTTGTGTACAGATCTTGGAGCTAAGATGCGGTGGATGACAGGAGCTTCCACTAAAGATGTACCTGTCATTCGGATTTAGCTACCACTCGTCCATTGGTTGTTATAGATTTGAATTATGTCTATGTACATTTCAAATAGAAGTTGTGTTTATTTCATACTAGTTTTGTATATATCCGGTCTTAGTAGCACATTACTGGTACTACCAGTCCTTGGGATATTGTATAGAATTCAATTATATCATTTGTTGATAACTTTATTTTATTAGACTACCTAGTGGGGTGGGTTAGGTTCTATCACGACTAGCTGAATATTTTGTCATGACAAGTTGGTATCAGAGCACTAGGTTCATAGGTTCTACGAGTCATGAGAAAATATCTAGTCGAGTCTTGCGGATCGGTATGATGACATACGTACCTATCTTGGAGAGGCTACAAGGCATTTAAGAAACTTCCCATCTTTCTTTCCTTATTGTGCGATCTTGTTTCATCTTAAAGCCTGCAATTTTGATTCTTCCTATTCGTCCGTACGTGATGTTGAGCACCAAATATCATTGTGCACCGACGGCTTGTGATGTTGTCAAATGGGCTGCAAAGGGATGTGAATGCTTGATTACGTTCCACTTGTGATTTTTCTATCAAGTTTATCTCCTGCAAAATCTGCATCTAAAAGCCTTTGAGATCAAAATTTTTCATAACTTTCATACCATAAACCATAGTCGACTGCCCCTATCAAATATCTGATAAAATGTTTAACAACAGTCAAGTGAGATTCTTTAGGATCTGACTGGTATCTAGTGAGGTGGGTTATAATCTCATGTTTTAGTCGATTATCTCACTCTAATTTACTGCACTTTAATTGACTGGGCGCGCATATGAGTCAGAACAGGGTGAAAAGTGCACGAGCACACTTCCAAGTGCGCGACCGCACACGTCCTGTCTGGGAAAAGTGTCCTATTTCACGTAGGAGAAGGTGTATTTGTTTAGTCCTGACCCTACTTGGTATATATACAAGGAAAAACGATATTTTGAGGACCTTTTTTTTTTTTACATAATTAGACCTAAGGAGGCTAAAGAGAAGAGGGAGAAGCAAGAGAGCACAAGGATTTCACCATTCATCCTCACTCAAGACAAGGGTTTGGATGTTTTATATTTTTCTTTGACTTAAACTTATTTGTGATGAAATTCTCTATATCATGAAGTAATTATTCCTTAAGGATTGATGGATTTGGTGTTTTGTGAATTGTTTGTGGATTTAGCTCTAGTTTTATGTATTGAATCGTTTTGGGTGTTTTTATTGTTGCATATATATTCACATGTTTATGTAATTAGAAGAGGCATAATTTGTGATGTTTTGCATTATCTTATTGGTTGAATTCATTGATTCTTGTTAGTAATCGAAAGAGGCTAGTTGAATTAATGTTTAGATCTAGTAGGAGGATAATCGCAAGTGGTTCTCCTAAGGACCAACCCACTATGAATTCTTGCATGTCTTCACCAAGCTTAACTTAGTTCATATCATAAGGTTGGGACTTAATCGAGGGAGAAGTTTCTACTGAATGTTTGAATATAATAGAGTGAATTCGAGAGACCCCTTAGAATTGAAGTAACTAGAGTTAATTCCCAAATAATCCAATCAACCCACATTTTCTCCCCTTGATATCGTCTTGCTTACTCTTGTTGCAATTGTCATTAGCCAATAGTTAGACATTTTGTTAATTTTAGTTTTAAGTCACACAAATCTAAATTGTTTACCATCTTGAATAACAATTAAGCTGTAAACTATGAAAACATTGTTTAACTCCAATCCCTGTGGATAAGATATTTTCTATACTATATTCAACTAGCGAGCATAATTTTGTGTTGTGTTTTTAGCTCGTCAAAGTTAGGCACCGTTGTCGGAGATTTCCAATCAATATTGTTTGAATTAGTTTGTAGTAGTAATTCAGGAATTAGGTTTTAGTTTTTTTTTCTTTTTCTTTTTCCTTTTCTATTTTATTTTCTTTATTAATTAACTTCTTTTCAAGATTTTTTTTGTAGTTCTTAATAAGTTGGAGAAGATACTATAGATATTGAACTCTTAATGTTGTGAAGATGGAGTGCAACCAGTCTAAGAAAACGGTTAAAAAGTTAGCAGTTGAATATTATCAGTGTTCTGCTATGTGTTTTAAATGTGGTGGAAATCATCTATTGGTTGTCTGTCAAGCAGGTATGTATTCCTCCTACGGTTCGTATTTTTAACAGTCTCACTCTATTTCTAGTCCGTACAGGTATGAGGATTCATATGGGCACAATCTTGACTCGGGTTGGGATGAATACCATTATTATAACTGGAATGGAAGTGAAGTGAGACAACCATCTCAAAGGGAGAATGGTAGTTTGGAAGAGCTTGTGTATAAGTAAATAAATAAGCCTGTAGAGAGATTTACACAAGATAATGAAGACATGAACAACCTAACAATGCAAGAAAGTCAAATATTAAGTGTGAACAACTAATTTTTTACCACACCCAAATTCTATATTATTTTTGGTGTAATATTTCTTTTAGGTCTAATCTTAATATTTTAAATTTTTATCTTACTCTTAATAGGTTTTATTTAAGAAATTAAAAACTACAACAAATATATATATATAAAACTTGGTTTCTTCTAATTTAAATGTAAGTTATAGTAGTATTTTCTTTTTAGCATAATTTAAACTTTAGTGTAAATAGTGAGTTTTCTTATTTATATAGTTTCTTTTT
>ML358778.1:0-21062 GCA_005239505.1 Nicotiana paniculata | reverse complement strand
TGTGTGCCCAACGTAGATGGGCTTCAGGAGTTGATTCTTGAGGAGGCCCATAGTTCGCGGTATTCCATCCATCCGGGTACCACGAATATGTACCAGGATCTGAGACAGCACTATTGGTGGCGAAGAATGAAGAAGGATATAGCAGATTTTGTAGCCAAGTGTCTCAACTGTCAGCAGGTCAAATGTGAGCATCAGAGACCGGGAGGGTTACTTCAGCAGATTGAGCTTCCAGAGTGGAAGTGGGAGCGGATCACCATGGACTTTGTGGTTGGACTTCCTCGGACTTTGAGGAAGCATGATGCTATTTGGGTGATTGTGGACCGGCTGACCAAATCAACCCATTTCATTCCGGTACTGACTACATATTCACCGAGAGGTTGGCTGAGTTTTATATCAGAGAGATTGTTCGCCTCCACGGTATTCCAGTATCTATCATTTCAGACAGAGGTACACAGTTCACTTCACGGTTCTGGATAGCCGTTCAGCAGGATTTAGGCACTAGAGTAGAGTTGAGCACAACTTTTACCCTCAGACGGTCGGGCAGTCCGAGCGTACGATTCAGATCCTCGAGGATATGCTCCGTGCCTGTGTGATGGATTTTGGAGGGTCATGGGATCGATTCTTTCCCCTTGCATAGTTTTCCTACAACAACAGTTTCCAGTCCAGAATTCAGATGGTGCCCTATGAGGCCTTGTATGGTAGGCAGTGCAGGTCTCCCATGGGATGGTTTGAGCCGGGCCAGGCCCGATTGTTGGGTACAAACTTGGTTCGGGATGCCCTGGACAAAGTGAAGGTGATTCAGGAGAGACTTCGCACAGCTTAGTCCAGGAAGAAGAGCTATGCGGATCAGAAGGTTTGGGACTTAGCATTTATGGCTGGTGATCGGGTTTTGCTTAGGGTATCGCCTATGAAGGGCGTCATGAGGTTCGGGAAGAAGGGAAAGCTGAGTCCGAGATTTATTGGCCCTTTTGAGGTGTTGCGACATGTTGGGGAGGTTTCTTATGAGCTAGTCCTGCCTCCCATCCTAGAAGGGGTTCATCCGGTGTTCCACGTCTCCATGCTCCGGAAGTATCACGGTGACCCGACTCATGTCTTGGATTTCAGCTCAGTCCAATTGGACAAGGATCTATCATATATTGAGGAGCCTGTAGCTATATTGGACAGGCAGGCCAGAAAGCTCAGGTCAAAGGATATTGCGTCAGTAATGGTTCAGTGGAGGGGTCAGCCAGTCGAGGAGGCGACTTGGGAGACCGAGCAGGATATGCGGAGTCAGTACCCTTATCTTTTCCCAGCTTCCGGTATGTTTCTATGCTCGTTCGAGGACGAACGATTTTCTTAAGAGGGGGAGGATGTAACGACCCGACCGATCGTTATAAGAATTAATGCCCCGATCCCTTATTTACCATTTTTCCCATGTCTAATTATGTTATTGGAACCTGTCGGTGCGTTGAGTGATGAAATACGGGGTTATTTTTGACACATAGTCCATAAATGTGGATCTTAGCTTTAGAAATCTGGCCGTAGCTAGAGCTGTGTGAAGACAAATCTGGAATGGGATTCTGTCGACTCCATTAGCTCTGTTGGGTGATTTCATGGTTAGGATCGTACTCGGGATGATTTTGATGTTATGAGACGTGTTCTTAAGGCTCGACCTATTCGAATAAGGTATTAGGGTCGGTTGAGGTCCCGAGGGGCCTCGTGGTTGTTTCAGATGCTTAATGGGAGAATTTGGAACTTATCAACTTGCGTAACCAGACCTTCTTCTGGTGTTTTCGCACCTGCGAAGGTTTTCCTGCAGGTGCGGACACGCAGGCGCAATAGGGTTGATCGCAGGTGCGATGTGAGGGAATTGACCAGTGGTCGCAGGTGCGACCTGGGTTCCGCAGGTCCAAACCGCAGGTGCGGCCCCAGTGGACTTAAGTGAATTCCGCACCTGCGATGCTTTTTCCGCAGGTGCGGTACCGCAGGCGCGGTGATCGGGACCGCAGGTGCGAGATCCCTGTGCGTTTATTCCAAAAATACAAGGGTTGATTTCATAAGTATAAAAAAATCGTTTGAGAGCTCGGGAATTGGTGATTTCCAGTGGGTTTTGAAGAGAAGGATCATAGGTAACGTTTTCTAATCCTAATTCATTGATTAGACCATTAATCCCCATTGTTTTCTTTAGTGTAATTATCAAAAATGGGGGAAAAACCATGGTAACTTGATGAAACTTCCCCAAACCGAAATTCTAGAGGTTTTTGGCATCGAATTTCGATGTTTCTGGTCGAGTGAGTTCGTGAGTGAATGGGTGTTCGGAAAATATAACTTGTACCCGATTCCGAGACGTGGGCTCGAGGGGCATTTTGGTCAAAATTCCTAATTTTGCGTGTTAGATTCGAATTTATTAGTTATTTTGATTTCTTGAAATGATATTTACATTATGCAATCGAATTGAATAGATTTGGGCCACCCGGAGTTGGATACTCGTGGAAAGAGCGTGATTATTGGTTGATTAGCACAGTCGAGGTAAGTGGCTTGCCTAACTCTGTGTTGGGAAATTCCCTTAGGCCTTTATAACTGATTTTTGACATAAGAACCCCGTGTACGTGAGGTGACGATTACGTGCACGGGGTATTCTCACTAAATCCATTGTTTCCTTTTATGATATACTTCATCTTCAATTCCTATTACTTCTGTTATTGTTTTACCTGAGTAGCGGCTAAAGATTCTATCAAGTCCAACGATTTTACCTGATTTTCCACTCGTTACTATTATTTGAAACTGGGATAAGTACCTTGCCTCTATATTTGCCAACTGTTTTCCCAAACTTTTGAATTACGCTATATCTGATATACATCTCGCATTACATATTTACATTGGGACTGCGGGCTATGACCCGAGACTTTCCCGTGCATTGTATTGTATATTTACATAGGGACTGCGGGCTACGACCAGAGACTTTCCCTTGCATTGCATTGCATATTTATATTGGGACTGCGGGCTATGACCTGAGACTTTCCCTTGCATTGCATTGCATATTTACATTGGGACTGCGGGCTATGACCTGAGACTTTCCCTTGCGTTGCGTTGCATATTTACATTGGGACTGCGGGCTATGACCTGAGACTTTCCCTCGCATTGCATTGCATATTTACATTTGGACTGCGGGCCGAGACCTGAGACTTTCCCCTGTATTGCATTGTACGACTATCTACTGATTTATATGCTGTGCAAAACTGAGATTCACTACTTCGTTCTTTCCGGTTCACTTTACTTCCTATTAATTATTACTGTTTTTACTTATCTGTTAATATATTTTTATTTTTGCAAACTCAGTAGAGCCGTAACCTGACCTCGTCACTACTTGACTGGGGTTAGGCTTGGCACTTACTGAGTACCGAATGTGGAGTACTCACGCCCTTCTGTGCATGTTTTCTCATGTGCAAACCCAGGTTCCAGCGCACTGTTCCGGAGTCAGTAGAGTAGCAGATCTTCGGGAGACTTTGAGGTATTTCTGCAGCGTCCGCAGAGCTTCTGAGTCCCCCCCTCCTATCTTAGCATAGTTATAGTTCGTATATGAGACTACACTTTCATTTCCAGTTTGTATATTAAGCCATAAAGTTTAGCTTGTGATTATGGTGACATTCTTGGTTTTGGGAAGTACAAACTGTATATGCTGAGTATCTACCTTATATTTAGCTGATATCCTTTTTGTCTTTTTTTTATTGATTTTGTTGTTTTCCGCATATTTCTAGGCTTACCTAGTCATAGAGATTAGGTGCCGTCACGAAACCTTTCGGAGGGTAAATTGGGTCGTGGCAATGAGAAACGAGAAGCCGCACTCGTTCAGATGGCTGCGCAAAAACAACGCTTCGAGAGATATAATAGGAGAACCAACCTTCGCCACTTCAGAATCGGGGAGTTAGTCCTAAGGAAAGTTACCATCAACATTCGAGATCCTAGTGAAGGGAAACTCAGCCTAAATTGGGAAGGACCCTATCAAGTCCTCGTTATCGTTGGTAAGGAATTTTACAAGTTAGGCACGATAAATGGAGAACAACTACTAAACAACTGGAATATCTCACTCTTCAAGCGATATTACTGTTAAGGTATGACCCTCTCCCTTTTTCATTTATGTTTTTCACTAACTTATTTTCAGGTGTTCGAGCAAAAATATCGGAGTTATCATCAAGCAGGAAGATATTAGGACCCTAAAGCACGCGTTGCACTCTTTTTCCCTTCGATTGGTTTTTTATCCTAAATGGATTTTTTCGGCAAGGTTTTTAATGAGGCAACCATTGTTCGTGATGACTTATAGTATCCGAGGTCTCTTTACATTCAACCTCGAATACTGGGTCACATCACCCTCGAGTGATTTATTTTCAAGGGAAAATACTTCGTGTCAAAAGGGCTTCGATAGGGAAACTTTGTAATGGGACAAACGGTCGAATGAACCGTGTCCATGTAGATTAGTCGTGACCCATTGGAAAAGCATGTACTCATGTATAAATTATTTAAAGAAGCATTTTTCCTTATCAAATATTTTGTGCCTAAAACTTTTTTTCTACTGTACAAGCTCCATGCTTATGATTTTTGTGAAAAATGGCTCAAGGGCCAATTACAATTACACCTCGAATGGGAAATGTCTCAAGGGCCAAGTAAAAATACACCTCGAACGGTCAACCCCCCTACTCGGGGGCTGCCGTCGAAAATTAACATGTTCGAATTATCTAAACTCGAATCCATAAGACCTCAAAGAGGCACCCCTCGATTTATAGGCCAAGTCCATCATTCTCGGGGACTAAGGCCTCAAACAAGTTCGAAGTGTTGTTGGGAAAATAAGACCAAGAGGCACACCCAAAGGCTACGGCCAAACTAACGCGGTTCGGAGACGTCCGAACCCTGCAATAAAAACATGCCTTCAAATTCTTTGAAAATCGGTTAAAAAAGGCTATCCTCAGAAAAATAACCAAAGGGCTTCGATAAAATCATCCCTGAAAAAGCCATAAGAGGTATCAAATTATTCAAATGCAAACTTGTGCTAAGGCACAAAAAGCAAATGGTTTCGATCAAACATTAAACCCTCGAAAAACCCAATGGGTAAAAAATACATGCTAAGGAATAAGAAATTTTTACTAAGTCTTTGAGCCGAAAGAGGGAAAAAATAGCAATCCTTTATGGTCCATATCGGCTCAATTCAAAGAGATTAAGGGCCAATACACTTAGAGTTCGAGAACGTGTTCTCACTCAATTCGAACCTAAGGGTTCCACTATTTCAAGCTCGAATAAAAATTCACTCGACTACAGCTCGAGGATTCATCATTACTCTATATAAGACTTAAGGGTTATGTTGCTTTGAGTTTGAGTCTTACTAGAACTCGAGTATAAAAACAGTACTATTGTGACTTCGACCAAGTCACCCAAGACCAAAGTCTCAAACATATTGTTCAAAGCATAAAAGTGTGCTAAAGGTTTTACAAGGCACAAAGCATGTTTGAAGACGAAATTTGGGAAGGCATTCAAAAGAGAAAGTTCTTTATATATATGGAAAAAAATATGTACAAGGGACCGGCAAGGGTCTTACAAAAGAGAAAAGAAAAAATAAATCCTAACTATGCCCGGAGTTGATTTCTTCCTCGAGGGAAGTTTGTCCTTCGGGCCCCTCGCCATTATCAGACCCGCCTTGGATGCCTTCATCATCATCATCATCATCATCGGAGGAGGCAAGCAACCTGGCATCGGCTTCAAGCACCTTAGCTTGAGATATATCCTCAGAGAGGTCAAAGCCTCAAACATGGATTTCCTCGAGGATCTCCCTCCGAGATTGGCACTTAGCCAGATCATTACTCCACCGTACACGATAGGTAGCCTTCCTCAGCTGAGTTTGGGCATCCTCGACATCAGCCAGGTATACGGCTATGAACTTGTCAGCTAAGAGTTTCGCCTTGGCCTCAGCAAGCTCGGCCTCGAGCTCTTCGATCCATTTGGTGTGGGCTGAGCTCTTCTCTTTAGTACTCCGAAGTTGAACTTCAGCTGATGATAGTCATACCGATGCATCCTCCTTTTTCGCAGCAGCGCAGTCCATGTTCTCTTTCTACCGATCGCAGTCACAATTAACTTTATAGACTTCCCCTCGGAACAACTTGATCCTTTCAATCTTTTGCTGCAACTCAAACATCAAAGTGTTAACCCCTACCCTTGGATCAAGTCCGTATTTTTTCAAAAGCACATTTACCTACTCGTTCAGCTCGGTCTCTTCCTTACAATCCTGGGCCAGATATGCTCGAAGGTCCCTGAGCTCTTCATTCTTTTGACCGCAAAGGAGATTTAAAGCATTCCTCTCCTCCGAGATTTTCTGAAGCTCGACCTCGCATTGGATCAGGTCGGCCCGAGACTTGGTAAAAGCCTATATGAGAAGAAAGATATAAGTTAGGTTGAAGGAAGAAGAAGGAAAAGAAAATTTCAACAACGGGGATTAGAACTTACTCGAGATAAAAGGCATTGGGACTCTTCAAAGAGGGAAGACGCATCATTGAGATCAGCGGCATCATCGACCCCGGTAAAGCAATCCGGAAAGGAATCCTCTTCACTGGGGACTCCGCCTATGTCAGGGGTCCTTAGAGCCCGAGCATCCCTTATATCCTCCTCGGGAAAGGCCGGTAGAGAATGATAGTGACCTACTATCACAGCCCCGAGCGAATAGCTCGGGGCGCTTTGTTCAGCCTTAGAGGTCTCAGAACCGGCCCCCTCTGGTATGTTTGTTGCTGGCCGAGGGACAACCTCGACCTCGGGTGATTCGGGGGATTTGCCTGAATCTTTCTTTGAGGCCTCCTCATCACGAGGCCATTCTCAACAATCGCCTCCGGCTTTGAAGGCTCGGCAGTCTCAGCCGACTTCCTTACTCAAATCACTAGCGCTGACTCATCGCCCTCATATTCTTCCCTCAACTGTTGGACTGACTTCATGGTCAGAGGGATGGAATTTATCCTGCATTTTCGAGCTGGAGCCTTTTTAGGTTGGGGGTCCTTGGACACCGAGACCCTCTTCCTCTTCTGATTTTTCCCCGATTGTGGAATCAGGGACTTGGCCTCTTCCTCACCACTCGGGGGCCTCAAGGTCGCGTTTTTATTTAGGCTACATGAAAAGAATCTTAGTAAGAAAGAGAAGTATGGGAAGTACCTCAGATATAAGGAAAAAAGCACTTACCATAGTTCTTTGCCTCCCATCTGCCTTTTGCCAAGTCATGCCAGCAACGCTCGACATGGGAGAAAGTCGAGGCCAACTTCCGAACCCAGTCTTCAAGGTCAGGGTCCGCGAGAGGCATCCAGGCAACCACTACACAATAAATAAAAACGTTACATAAAGCAAAAAGCGGAGTACGAAGACTAACGGGTAATACATTACTTACGATCGGGGTTCCACTTCTCGGGGAATGGCAGTTTCTCCTCTTGGATGAGGTCGCAGGTCCTTACCCGCACGAACTGGCTCATACAACCCCGGTCCTTGTCCTCATCGATGATCGCGAACAAGGCCTTCGTTGCTCGGCGTTGGAATTTTGATCAACCCTCAAAAACTTCGGGGTCGATATAACCGCATGAGGTGGATGAGAGTGAACTGCAGCCCCTCGGCCTTGCTGGAAAAGAAGTGGAGCATGATCATAATTATGCCAGAAGGAGGGTGAACCTGGCCGAGGGTGACCTGGTACCTATTGCAAAAGTCGATGATAACTGGGTCGAGAGGACCCAATATGAAGGGGTAAGTGTAAACACTTAGAAACCCCTCCACCTGAGTGGTAGTACTCTCTTCGCTAGCAGGGATCTGTACCACGACCTTGGCCCCCACAATTACAGTCTGTCTTCACAGCCTCGAGATGGTCCGCCGTTATCGAGCAGATGTATCTCGACACATGTTCACATTGGTGAGGGAACGATGGATGGTTCTCGACTTGGAAATCGGATTTTAAAGTACATGGGCCGGGAACATACTCGTGAGGGAGCGGTTCCCCCGTTGTTTCATCACCGGCCGGTCGGGAAGAAGAGGAAGAAACATTTTTCTTTTTATTGGGGTGGTTTTGGAGGTTTTCGCCATTGATTCAGGTAGAAGGAAGCGGAAAGAGGTGAAACTTGTATTTTGGTACTAACAAAGTTTACTCAACGGGTGGTGAAAAAAAAGAGATGGAGAGAGTTTAAGGGACTTAGAGTATTTGATGAAGGTGAAAGTAAGATTTTGATTCAATAAAAGAGTCAATATTTATAGATTTACGGCAACAGTTCAGTGGTACTAGTGGCCGGCCGTCCACTAACAAGCATTAATGATTTGGGGAACTATATCGACGAGAAGTTTCGGTCACCTCCATCGGTTATGTCACAAGGATGACATCACTATCGAGGTCTCAAGGAAATCAAGGCTCAAGTCATTTCTTATCATTTTACTCTAAGAAACAGAGGGACTATCTGTATACGGTAGAAATCGGTAGCCCCGATTTAATTCTTTGGTCGAAGATCTAGGACATCGAGTCCGAGACCGAAACCTCTTTTCAGACCGAGGTCGATATCAATAATCAAGGCTAGAAAGAGACAGACTCTAAAGTGACATCGGAATAGCTTGATAATGGAAAGAGCGAGATATCCGTGATAGGTTGAGGATTGTGGCGTGAATCTCAGAACATATCAATCTATGGCGGTTAATCTGATGTTAATATGATCTTCTACTATAATTAGAAGTGTACCTTATTTAGGACTCCTATATTATATAAAGAGGAATCCCATTCATTTGTAAACATCATTATTCACTGATAAAATTACATCTAATTTTCTTTCTTGCTATTTCACTTACTGTTCATCAGAGTTGCTTTATCATTTACTGTTCTCACTATTCCTCCTCGAGAGAATCCCAAGTCGAGGTCGATATCTTGCTAGCATACTGGTTTGATTTATTTTATTCTCTAACTTATCCATTTATTTTCTTGGTTATCAATTGATATTGAACGAAATCACATATCCTTAAAATCGCAATATAAATTTAATCATTATCCGAATTTGAGGGTAAACATATGGATAAATGTGTAGTCTCTCTAGTCTTTTAATAAAAACAACTAATCTACAAAGACAATTTTTACTTCATACATCGATTTAAGATGAACAATGAATTAGGCAAACTATAGCTCTCCATATGAAAAACGAAAGGGAGAAAACAGCAGGTATTTGATCCCAAAGAATTCTCTAATATTTGATGGTTCATGATTCCGCAAGTTTCTTCTTTCTTTTTAATTTTGTCTATTGTGCTTATGATTTTCTTTTTCTTTGTACCACTGCCACAATTCTCACTTTCTATATCAATTTACAAAAAATTGTTGTGATGTGTCATTAAACCATAAACGAAAAAGAATAAAATAATGATCATTCTATAAGTTCAAGAGTATCTCTAAATACCAATAGTTTGTCTGATTTATCTGTTATGCCACCGAAGTGTCAGAATTCTGAATGAGGAGTCATTTGGACTATCATCTACGGCGTCAACAACTTCTCCAAAATACTCCACAAAACGATAAAAACTTGTCTACTTCTTCTTTTGTTCTACAAAATCGACCAATAAATCATCATAAAGAATATAAAATTATAAATACTAACATATAGATAGAATAATAAACAAAGAAAAAAAGGCTCACTGGAAACCTAATACCGAAAATTCCATAGATAAAGTGAAATGTGACTTGAGAAATATTAAAACGAAACCAAAAGCACATGCCAGAAATAGTAGCACTCGAGGCAAAATATAGAACTGGAGTATACTTCGGTAATTATGAAAGAAAGCATAAGAGACGTGTATAGCAACCATAAAACTGTGGCAACTCTTCGCGTGAACCTTTTAGGCGTTAGGTTTAAATCGATTAGGCGTAAGTTTCTTCCCTCAAGTATGGCATTTAAGTTTCCCTTAAGCGTGGCATTTAAGTTATTTATAGGGGTATTTTAGTAATTCCATTTTTAAATTTTAGGTTTTTTACTTTTGTCACGACCCAAACCGATGGGTCACGACGGACACCCGGTACTTACTCAATGAAGTACCAACATAACGTATCTTTTCGTATCATATTATTATAGGTAAATGAGATGGAAAGGCTGACGTGAGATAACCAGAATAAAACTTGAGGGAATACTCGTCATAGGACGACCCAACATGTAATACAAACTTATACATATGACATACGAGTCTATAAGGCCAAAATGATCACTCGTATAATGAACATAGGCCGACAAGGCCATACTATCTTTCATATACATGACATATCTACAAGCCTCTAGGAGTAGATCAATACCATAAAGGTCGGGACAGGGTCCTTCCATACTAATCAATACACGTCCAAATCATAATGACCAAAGAAGCAACTCCGGAGCAAATGGAGCGCACCAACACTTTGCGCTAAGCTGATAGACTACTTGGAGGACTCTCGACCTTTCTATCGAGACCTACGGGCATCTAACACAGCGTCCTCAGGCAAAAGGGATATCAATACAAATAATGTACCGAGTATGTAAGGAATGAAAATCAGTAAACAATAAACATGAGAGAAACATGGAGTAAAAACTCAACATGTAAGTGTGAATAACTCTATAAATCATTAATAATTATAATGTCATGCATATGCGTATAAATGTCATACCATGCCTAGGTATATGCGTTCATAACATCATCAAGCCTGTGAATGCATCCCATCATATCATTTCGGTCACTGTGGGCAAAATCATCAACGTATACCACCTGATCAGGTGGTAGTACGTATATAACGCCGTAACCTTTTTCCATATCCCATATCCCATACACACACACACACACACACACACACACACACACACACACATATATATATATATATATATATATATATATAATGCCATCTGGTCATGCGTCAATGTAAATGATTGTAATGCATGAAAAGTACGTCAATAAAATCTCTAGGAGTGTCATAAGACCATTATGCCTTTGGTTGATGTCATGAAATAAACTTTATCAACTTACGTATTTTCTGAGACCCATGAACAAAAGATATAATAATGTGTCACATGGGGAATCAAGAACATAGACACCTCTAGTACTTCTATGAATAGAGCGTTTATGAAAGCTGTGCGTTGGCTCGTTTCGTTTGTATCATTTGGATCATGCCAAAAATAAAGAAGGGATAGCCTTAACATACTTGAGCCGATTCTCTAGAAAATCCCTCTAACATACGCCAATCGCGACGAAACACGTAACAACGAGATCGAAATAGAGAAAAATTCATATGATATTCTTGAGAAAGATTATACCGTACTCTCTTAGAATTGCAAATCCCACATTGCTATAGTATTAAGTAGTCTTCAGTATGAAATTTTTGAAGCAAATCAAGTTGCTATTGAAAAATATGATCTCTTGAGAATTTGCTGAAACCTTCTTCATTACTTTGTAGAGATTACAAAGTGAATTTAGAGAAGTATTAACCCTTTGGGTGTGGGCCCCACATTTTAGATGACTTAGCCAAACTTTTCTCTACACGTGCCACCTAGTTATATAACTTAAGAGTCATAAATTTGAGCTGCTACGTTAAGGGGTGATGCCCCCGCCTTCCTTAATCTTATCCAAAAAATATCTTAATTAGTTTGTTAATCCTCACTAATTCAATAATTAACCAATTACCCACATATTAAGAATTATCTCAAATTACTTAAAATACTACTTACTTTTAACATACTTTATACACCTCTATCATGGTCAGTGGTACCTTGTATGACACTAGTCCACAAATATCGGGTATTCTAGCTTGGACCGTATTTTATCCCAAAATATCAAACTTCGACGAAACTCATTTCCTTCGATTCGCTTACCCTCTCACCTTTACGAATTTACTTATCACTTGTTTGAAATAGTGTAATACTCATAATCCCAAAATAATATCATTCCCGAACTTAAATTGATTAACTTACGACAAAAATTCAATGTACGAAAATGCGGGATGCAACATCTCATATTCGAGTTTTCATCAATTTACTTATGCGTACTTTCACGTACGAAAACAAGGGGTGTAACAACTTTTATAATAATTAGTTTCTCCACATGTGTGTTGCACGTGTAGGTCTAATTATGCAATACGTGATTTTGTAAGATAATATCAATATTATTAAAATAAACTATTGGGAAAAAATTATACATGAAAATTAAAAGTACAAGTTTCTGTGAATGATAAATATGGATCGTAGTATAATGACTTCTTTGGCGAGGTCAGGATAATTGAATATAAGCAAACATAATGAATCAATCATGCCTCAAACACACTATATAACATTTAGTTTAAGGATGCAAATAGAGGAGAAAAAAGATTTATGACTAACCGTTTGATGAAAACAGAATAGTTCAAACATGGCCATGATAACCCAATTAGTTTATAAACAATCTAGTTATTGAGATAACAAATATTGAAGCTGCAAGGCTAATTAGTCGTGAAATTTTAAATCTTGTGTTTACTCTCAAAATCGGATAACAATTACATTTGTAAGTGATTTTAAGGATACATTGATTAACTTGACACAAAGAGATGAATTGAATTGTAATTGAAATAAATAATGATAAAGTAAATTCAAACCACACGAATTGAACAACTAGAGTGTTGAATCAAGTCAGTGCATGGTTTTGAAGATTGACAAATGCCAACCCAGTTGAACCAGGTCCATCAGGGCAAACATAGTCAAACAGACCCATTGGCACGAGAAGCGTCCATGCACAGGAGATAAACATTATCTGTGAACTAAGAGGTTATCTCCTAAGACAAAAGGTTCCAAATTGGTAAGAAGATGGAGTTTGATTTCAGGTAGGACAGAATCGAGATCAAGGGAGTTGAGATAAACTCAAACTCTTCCACCAAGGAAGAGTTGTATTAGAACTGAACTACATCGTCTCAACTACTGACTCTATAAAATGTTGAAGCATTCCTGTTGAAAAAAGAACGCACAAACACAGAAGTGAACCAAGAATTGAAAGCAAAATTACCAAAGCAATTTGGCAAGAAGAATTCTTGTGCGACACAAAAGCTACTTGAACCATCTAGAAGAACCAGTTCCATTTGGTTGTCTTTTGAGTCTAGTTGGTTGTAGTAGGTGATTACATATTGTATCTTTCAGCTTTATCTAGAAGCAATGTAATAGGTACACACTGTTCAAGTTAGAGTTAACTTGAAGTTTGTCGCAAGTAGCTAGATGCTAGTTTGCCATAAAGGGATTAGAGTTAGCCCTTAGGTTTACAAAAGAGTTTATTTTGTAAATGTTGTTTGGCTCATTGATATAGTGAAGAGTTTGGGAAAATCCTACAGGGAAGTAGGTCGTGGTTTTTTCACATTTGAGCCAGGTGTTTATCCACATAAAAATTACTGTGTTCTTTAGTTTCTGCAATTACTTTTCCGCAAACTGTTAAACTTGGAACACCAAGTAGAACCATGTTCTTCTATAGAGACTGCACTCGAAAATTGGACACCACACAAATCATCCCCTCCTCTTGTGTGGTATTGACGTATAGAACATCAATTGATATCAGAGCAGGTTATCCTTGAAAAGGCTAACACCTTGGAAAAGATCAAAATGAGTGCACCACCTGGAAACTGGGAGGATCAATCAACTGCAAGGCCACCACTCTTTAATGGCCAGTATTACTCCTGGTGGAAGAACATGATGGTGGATCAATTGATTGTAGAAGACTATGAACTTTGGGACATAGTCACTGATGGTCCTCTAGCCACCATGAAGAAGACTGCTGAAAGAGAAGATGTACCAAAAACTAGAGCTGACTGCACTACTGAGGATCTGAAGAAATGGGAGAAAAATGCTAAGGCCAAAAAGTGGCTAGTTTGTGGACTAGGTCCAGACGACTATAGTAGGATTCAAAGCTGCACCACTGCCAAAGAAATCTGGGATACCTTACAAGTATCACACGAAGGAACACCTCAAGTGAAAAGATCAAGAGGTACTCTACTATAGTCTCAGTATGAAAACTTTACTATGAAAGAAGGAGAGACAATTTAAGAAATGTACACAAGGTTCACAACTCTGACCAATGAACTTAAGTCTCTTGGTAGAGTCATTCTTGAAGAGTACAGCGTAGAGAAGATCCTGACAAGGGTCTTACCAATTTCCTGGGAAAGTAAAATCACTACTATCCAGGAATCCAAAAATACGGCAACCCTCAGATTGGACGAGCTAATTGGAAACCTCACTGCCTATGAACTTAGAAGGCAGACAATGAAAATGGATGCTCAAAAGAAGGAAAGGAGTCTAGCCCTGAGAATTACTGAGGGAGCAGATCTGGAGGAAGATGAGATGGCCATGATTACCAAAGAATTCAGAAACTTTCTCATAAGGAAGAATGTCATCTCTAGAGGTGGAAACTACAACAAAGCAAAAACTCCAGAAAGGCCAACCAACGAGGGATGCTACAAGTGTGGAAAGACTAATCATCATATCAAGAACTGTCCTCAGTGGGAAGTGGAATGGAAAAAGGAGAGGTTTGAAAGAAGGAACATGAAGAAGGAACTGGTCCAACCCAAGAAAACCACAACAAAAGCTATGGTTGCTGCTTGGGGGGAAAGCTCAGATGAAGAATCAGAAGATGGTGAGAATGAAGAACAGGCACTCATGGAAATTGGTGAATCTGATGAGGAATAATATGAAGAACCAGAGGTAAGTATATCCCATCTCAAAAACAAAATAAAGTTCCTATCTAAAGAAAAACTTTCTGAGTTGCTACTTGATTTCATGGATGATTCCGAAGAAACAACCAAATAGAAAGAACAACTCTCCAAAGAGTGTGCAATGCTAAAAGCAAAATGCATGAACCTGGTAATCAGAGTAAGTGAATCTGAAAATAAAAACACTGTCTTGATGAACCAGGTTCATCCACTCGAAACTAAGATTCTAGAGCTAAAATCTAAAAATTTAAAATTAAAGCTAGGAACTAGTAAAAAGATTGTTGATCATTCTTATATCATGTTAGAAGAAAATGTGGGAAAACTAAAAGATAAGATGTATACTAAGGATGAACAGATAAGGACACTTAAAGAAGAACTTGGTAAAGTCAAACATGAATTAGATCGAACTTGTAAATGGAATAAATCCTCTGATGCCTTGACATGGCTTCAAGAAAATCATAGTAGCAACCGGAGAGGAATTGGCTTTGGGAGTCAATTGCCCAAGTGGGATCCCAAAAGCAAGTATCTCACTCTCCCCGAGAATAAAATTTGCACCCATGTGGTAATACTAGTCATTACAAAATTGAGTGTACTGCAAAAGAGCAGGCCATCAAAAAAATGAGAGCTTTGTTAAAAGAAAAAATTGGTTACCAAATTGGGCCAGAAAAATCTTAATTCATCCTTTCTCTCATAGAAAAGGACCCAAACTAGTTTAGGTTCTTAAGACTAACCCCTGATTTCTTTTTTAGGTTCAAGTGAGAGGAAGCAACCAAATTTGGTACTTGGATAGTGGCTGCTCAAAACATATGACAGGGAACAAGGAACAATTCCTTTCACTTGAAAACCTCAAAGGAGGAAATGTCTCCTTTTGAAATGGAAAGAAAGGTGAAATTATCGGGGTTGGTAAGGTAGGTAAGGATGACACATGTTCCATTGAACATGATTACTTGATAGATGGCTTGAAATATTGCCTGATCAATGTGTCACAATTGTGTGATAGAGGTAACCTAGTTGCTTTCACTTCCATAAAATGTTTTGTGATTAACCTGCATACTGACAAGTTTGTTTTGCAGGGAAAAAGAATGAATAACATCTATGTCATAGACTTGTCCACACTATCAGAAAATGAACTCACTTTCTTAAGTGTGTTGGACAGTGATCCCCTCCTTTGGCACAAAATACTTGGTCACGTAAGTTTAAATCAGCTCAACGAATTAGTCTCTAAGGACTTAGTGGTACGGTTTCCTAACATTAAGTTCAAGGAAGATAAAGTTTGTGAGGCATGTGCAAGGGGGGAAGCAGATAAGATCCTCTTTCAAAAGCAAGAAAATGGTCAGTACCACCAGGACGTTGGAACTAGTTCATATGGTCTTATGTGGTCCTATGAGAACTCTGAGCAGATGTGGTAAGAAATATGTAATGGTGCTAGTTGATGATTACTCAAGGTTTACTTGGACCTTATTTCTGACATCTAAACATAAGGCATTTGATATGTTCACTTCATTTGTTAGAAAAACTCAAAAACAGTTAGGAAGTCAACTAGCATCAATAAGATCTGATCATGGTACTGAATTTGAAAATGCAAAATTTGCTGAATTCTGTGATGAACATGGTATAAATCACAACTTGTCTGCCCCTAGAACCCCACAACAAAATGGGATTGTTGAAAGAAAGAACAGAACTCTTGAACATATGGCTAGAACCATTCTTCTTTCTAGCAAACTACCCCATAGCTTCTGGGCAGAAGCAACAAACACTGCATGCTACATAATAAATAGATGCATGACCAGACCACTGGTAGAGAAAACTCCTTATGAATTACTTAAATGGAGAAAGCCTAACATATCCCACCTTAGGGCTTTTGGATGCAAGTTCTTTGTGCACAATAATTTCAAGGATTCCCTAGGTAAATTTGATCCCAGAAGTGACGAGGGAGTATTATTGGGAAATTCATCACATAGAAAAGCCTATAAAGTATATAACAAAAGAACTATGTGTGTAGAAGAGAGTGTGCATGTTGTTTTTGATGAAACTAACACTCTTTCTGAGATATAGGAACCAGAAGATGAGGATCTTGGACTGGTCAGAAGCAGTGAACAAATTGAAGCAATCATGGAAGATAGAACAGATGATGGACCAGGTCCAACTACCCCAAGCAACATGACAGGGGGAACTCAACAACAAATCACTCTAGACCTTGGCCCTGATCTTGCTCCACAACAATTGGTACCCAAACCACACAGATATCAAAACTCTCATCCTATTGAGAACATCATAACAAATTTCACATCTGAAATCAAAACAAGATCATCCTTGAAAAATCTGTGTGTGTTTGATGCCTTTCTATCCTTAATCAAACCTAAGAACATTGCTGAAGCTTTATAGGATGCTGACTGGGTAAATGCCATGCAAGAAGAGCTGAATCAATTTGAAAGAATTCAAGTATGGCACTTGGTACCCAGACCACTAGACAGATCAGTTATTGGCACAAAGTGGGTATTCAGTATGAGCGGCTATCAAAATTCCTGCTAGAACATGGATACAAACGAGGTAAAATTGACAGTACCTTGTTCTTAATGGAAAAAGGTAAGGATCTCCTGGTTGTGCAAATATATATGGATGATATCATATTTGGGGAAACCTCTGACAAATTGAGTAAGGAATTTGCATGGGGAGTGAGTATGAGGTGAGTATGATGGGTGAGCTAAACTTCTTTTTAGGCTTGAAAATCAAGCAAAACTCAAATGGAACAATGATCCATCAACAGAAATATGTGAAAGAATTACTCAAACAATTTAAAATGGAAGACTCAAAAGAAATTAATGTTTTAGACGTCAATACCACACAAGAAGATAACTTAATTTGTGTGGTATCCAATTTTTCGGGTGCTGTCTCTCTAGAAGAACCTGGTTCTTCTTGGTGTTCCAACTTCTACTGTTGCGTAATAATAAAACAGTAAAGTAAAAACACAAAGATTTTTATGTGGAAAACACCTGGCCCAAAAGGTGAAAAAACCACGACCTACTCCTCAGTAGAATTTTCTCAAACTCTTCACTAGAACTCTGAGCCAAAAGGACTTACAAAATAAACTCTTTTGTAATCCTAGGACTAACTCTTATCCTTTCGTAGTAACTAGCCTCTAGCTAATTTCTACAAGCTTCAAGTTAACTCTAACTTGAACAATGTGTACCTATTACAATTGCTTCTATGAAAGATGAAAAGATACAATATTAAATCTCCTACTACAACCAACTAGACTCAATGACAAACAGATGGAACTAGTTCTTCTAGCTGGTCTGTAGCCTTTGTATCGCACAATAATTCTTCTTGCAAAATCTCTGGGAATTTCGCTTTCAGATCTTGATTCACTTCTGCATTTGTGCGTTGGTTATTCAAGGAAGAATACTTCAATTATTTATAGAGTCAGTTGTTGAGTTTGTCATTCATTTATGGTACAACTCTTCCTGGGAGAAAGAGTTCGTATTAAACTCAACTTCCTTCCTTCGTTACTGTCCTTGCTGAATTCAACTTCTATTCTCTTATCAATTTGCAACCTTTTCGCATTAGGAGACACTCTCCTTGTTCATTGATACTTCACAATCACATTCATCTCCTATGCATATACGGTTCATGTGCCAACGCATCAGGTCAAGTATGTGTGCTCTGATGGACCTGGTTCAACTGGTCAGACATTTGTCAATCTTCAAAACTATGCAGTGACTTGGGTCAACAAATTCCTCCTTTTTGATGATGACAAATTCTGTGCTTCTCCCTGTATACACTTCAAACACTTCGTATGTTTTTAAGAATTTATCATCGAGAGACCAGGTTCATTATTAGGTTATAAATATGACTTGAAATATAAAAGCACATGTCTTCCCCCTTTTGGCATCATCGAAAAGTTGCAAAAAAAATTGTGTGAATCCCAGATTTCTAACACTTACTCATGGCCACTTGGGCAACTGCATATGAAATCATGGATTAATCAACTAAGAATTCAAACTATAAAATAATAGAGATACTGAATCAGAGAGCATCAGATTTCATTGATAGAGAGAATACGATTCTGCCACAATCCAAAAATGAAACAAAAACAATTAAAACATGAGCAACAAACAAAAAATTCTAAATCTGGGTCACTGAAAGTTCTAGGCAGGCTATGAAATTAAGGCTTGGAAGAACTGCAGACCTGGTTCATTTAGCCAAGATAGATGGTTCAGCGGAGTTAGAAACAGATGAAGACTTCTTTGAGGAAGTCTTGGCTTTCTTGAGCTTAGGGGTCTGAACCANGAAGTCTCAGAAGGAGCAACTTTTCTTTTCTTACTTTCTCTTGTTGTTCCAGACGTTTGAGCTTTAGGAGTTGTTTTCTTCTTTGGATTGTAATTATCGCCTAACATTTTCAGCGGATCCGCCAGGGTTTCCTTAGTATATGAACCAGGTTCATCTGTACCTTTCCTAAATTTACTAACCCTTCAACGATTTCTCCTTATTCACTTCCCCCTGCGTTCTTGCTACTTTCTTCCTCCTTTTCTGGCTCGGCACCACAGATAGCCATTTTTACAATTCTCGCCCTATTCCCCTTTCTTCACTCCTTACTCCCTCTCTCTCTTTTTCTTTTTCAATTTTTTTTATCACCTCTTCTTCTTGTCTCTGGCAGTTCCACATCCTTCACAGACCCAACCAGTATGAACCTACTTTCTAAGTTTTTCAGCAACATCAGAGATGATCTCAGAAGAAAGGTTTGGGATAGATGATACCTGAGTCATCAGAAATTTGGCAATGGTTTTGTAAGGGAGGGGATGTCTTGAATGAACTTTTAGTTTTGAATTGACGGTTAAGGATTCCCTAGAATCTAGGTATTTTAATTTGGTGAGAATTCTTGTTGAAACAGAACTGGTTCAAAGTCAAATGGATAGGCTTTGAAAAGATTTTGAGTTTGGGAAGAGTTCTGCTCATGATTTAATTATTATTATTTCAAAGTGTGCAGAGTGTAGAACATATACCTCGCCTTTCAGATGAACCAACACGATGAACCAGGTTCATCATTTTAGAATCGTCTTGATCAAGCCTCAATTTGCAAAGATAGAAAAAATTTCATTTGTGATCAGTGAGTCATATCAAAACATGTCATAAGAGTATGCGTTTTACAGTATGAGACTGAGCAATTGTTAATCTGATTATTTACACCCGTTTCAGACTTTTCTAGCCAAATTTTTTCTTTGTTTTCATTTTTAATGTGTTTACATTCTGAACTGGTTCAATTAAGTGATCTTAATCATCCCTAATAGTAACCTGTTCCTTTCAAAATTCTTTCTACTCAGTTTTTTTGTAAATATATCTGCATGATTTCACGACCAACTAGTTACTCCTTAATGTTCCTTCATTGCTTTGTTGCTGTGGAACAGGTTTAGGTACAGGTTCCAACGAAGTTTGGGAAATATTTTGTTCTATTCCAATTGTCATGTTGCCTNGTTAGTCTTAGGAACCCAAACTAGTTTGGGTCCCTTTCTATTAGCAAAAAGATGAATTAAATTCTTTTTAGCCCAACTTGGTAGCCAATTCTTCCCTCGAACAAAACTTTTGTTCTTTTGACTGGCCTTTTATTTTGCATTACATTCACTTTTAAAGTGACCAATCTTACCACAGTGAGTACAATCTTGTTCTCAGGAAGAGTGGGGTACTTGCTTTAAGGATCCCACTTAGGTAGCGGATTCCCAAAGCAAAGTCCTCTTCTATTTCTACTATGATGTTCCTGTAGCCATGTCAAAGCATCATAGGACCTTTCCATTTGCTAGTTCTATCTAGTTCATGCTTGACCTTGCTTAGATCCTCCTTAAGGACTCTTATCTGCTCATCTCTTTTGTACAACTCGTCTTTTATTTTTCCTAGGTTCTCTTCTAATGTGAGTTTTGTGTGATCATCTTTGTTTTTACCTGTTCCTAATTTTAGTTTTAGATTTTCAGATCTTAGATCTAGGATAGTGGTGTCAAGTTCATGAACCTGGTTATTTAACTCAACATTTTTACTATCACTTTCTCTAGCCCTAAGTTCCAGATTTTTGCACTTATGATGCGAGGCTTGAATTCATAGTTTAACATGTTATATAACTTACATTATATGTGCGTTAATGATAAAAATACACTTTTTATGTGCATAATGGAGTCTATTTCATGTGTAGGTGAATTGGAGATGGAAACCGCGCTAAATGGATGCAAATACATCAAAAATACGATCAAGAGGCGAGGAGGAGTGCACCGGGCTATAGCCAGGCGCCAGAGCCCAAAAGCATGACCCTGTCTTGCGTTAGCCAGGTGCCAGGGCTCAAACTCCAGGCCCCTGTTCCGGCTAAATTCGAGTTTTGAAGAGCTTAAGTGTT
>ML358777.1:0-14842 GCA_005239505.1 Nicotiana paniculata | reverse complement strand
ACCGAAATACCGAACCGAAATTCTTAAATACCGAACCGAAGTACCGAACGCCCACCCCTAACTGAGAGTTGTCCCTACTATGCTCAACCTCATTATTGCGAACGTCTTCAACCTTGACATACATTTTCAATATTTTTATTACAAGAAATTCTCAGTATTCATCCGGAGTCCTCAAAAAATTCATCAAAGTTTCATCATCGTCGATGTTAAACTCAGCGTAACAAGAAACCCCTTGCGGAGTGACGGAATACGGATATCTTCCGGTTACTTTAAAGTTCACCGAACGTTTCCTCACACTGATTTTTTTNCCCCCCTCCCCCCCCCCCCCAATATAATGAAACCCTTACTTTTCGTTCTTCAGACATTATGAAAAAAATGCTTGAGAATTTGACAAGAAGAAAATTTTTTAACAGGAGTTACGAATATTTTTGAATGGATTTTGTAAAATCCTAACGCCTTTAAATAAGACAATACCTAGCTCGAGGTGGGCTGAATTTTTTTAGGTATAACACTCTTTTAAAGGGCGCTATACTTATTTAAAATATTGTTATGTCAGTTAAATACAGAAGACTTATTAGTGGGCCACAAAACAGGTATAACACTCTTTATAACTGCGCTATACATGTACAACGTTGTTTCTAAAAGCGTTATAGGTATAACGCTCTTTTAAAGAGCATTATACGTTAACGTTCAAAACGTTTGTTAAAGTATAACGCGTGATAGATAGGTAACTCTTTTTTTTTACACATATTTTCGTCCTATCTGTCAAAAAAAACCACAAATAAGTTCCAGAGGCTATCGGGAAAAAGTTACTTTGTCACAAATTTTGATGGTTATCAGAACTTGACCACTAATTCTCACGTATCCTTGGAATTTTCATTTTACCATAAAATCCTCGCGAATCAACTCCAAATGACTCCATATTTGATATTTGATTTTCTAATACCAATCCCGATATATCTAATGGTTAGATTCGATTCTAACTTCCAAAATTAGTAACTCGTGTTGTCTTCTTCAATAAGTTTTTTTCAAGCTCAAAAATCCAATAATGATGTTCTTCAATTTTCTTCAACCAAATTAGTAGGAATAGACAATCTCAACAGAATATTACCCACTTAATTCAAACCACAAATAAGCAGTGAGTTTTTAATTTGTTACAACATATATATTTTTTTCCTTCAAATTTATATGTATGCTCATAACTTATTAAAAACAAGGAGAAATAGAAGATGAAAGAGAATGAGGAAAGAGGAGGAGATGAAGAAGAAGGGAGAAAGGAGAAGAAAGAGGAGAAATTCTGACGGGAAATTTTGCATTACTTTTCTTAACAGAGTGAAATGTTATTTTCTCCTCTTTCTAATTACTCTATTTAACTTTTAGAATGCAAATTTAACTTTTAGAAAACTTATGCAAATTTTGACGGAAATGTACAATTATAACTTTTCTAGCAAAATATAACTTGATTTAGTGGTAATTTATTTGCAATGCCTATGGCTCATATAGGCAATACGAAGTAATTAAGCAAGATAAGTACATGGACTTTTTCGCGCACAAGGTTATGAACCTTTTCCATAAACACGAGATTAGTTGAACCAACTGTAGTCACGGAGCCATCCTTGTCTAGTTGAGATCTTTTTGCCTAAATATTACATCGTATAAACAGTTTTTTTTTTTTTTTTTTTTTTTTTTTTTTTTTTGTATATATACCACATATTGAATTTTCTTGACTTTTTCACGTATTTACTTTTTTTATATTTTCCCCTTAATGCAAATTTTGACCCTATTGGCTAATTGAGTGTAAAGATAAGAATTATGTATATAGTGATAATGCAAAGTGTATACGGTCAGAATGCGCATACCCTTCTTATGACTAATCGAGGTTGGATCACGATAGGCCACGATTCGGCCTCGTGTCATATCGAGCCTCAGTACGAAGTTAGATTGCTGAATTCTTAATTCAGGAGCCGATCAATGACGAAGAGCATCCAAGATCAAGACCAAGTGGAACAGAGATCGAGTGATATCGAAGGGGGTTTGCCTAGTCAAGTAACGTAAGCCGAAACATCCGTAATCGGGCGAGGATCACGGCGGAAATCTCGGCACATATCAAGACAAAGCCGGTTAATTAGCCAATCATGGGATTTCTTACAATATTTAGAATTATACCATAATTAGAACTCCTATACTATATAAAGGGAGTTTTAATCTTTTGTAAAGCATCAGAGATTAACACTATTCAAAGAAATATACTACTTTCTTCTTAAAGCTTTCAATACTCTGTTGTTCTCTTCATATTTTCTAGTAGAATATCTGTTTGGTTTGAGGGCGACCTAGCTCGAGGGTCAAGGCTGCACATCTCATTTGGTTTGCTTTGCTTTTCTTTACAGTCAATAATTAATATCAATTTACGCATTTTCTCATTTTGTGCCGAGTGAAATCACATATCCTTGAAACCATATAAAAATTCAATTGTTATCTGTTTTTAGGGTAAACAGTTTGGAGCCCATCGTGGGGCCAAGGGTAATAGTGATTGCCTGGTACTAACTTTCGTAACACACACTATTTTATAATTTTTCTCGTGAGTATCTTTGATTCCAGGATCAGCATGTCGAACTCTCAAGCAGCACCCACACACATAGACAATGGCTTGGTTTTCACGGTGAGAACGACAACATGGCCGCCCCAGGGAACGAAGTACCTCCATTTGACCTCGATGGAGTTCCGTAGATCCAATCGACGTCAATTCCCATGTTGCCATTAATGCTAACCTGGCCGTCGGCCTCGAGAATAGTGTCTGCAGAGATTTTCGATTAGCCGATCAGAATGCATTGGGCAGCGAAAAAGGTGGGATCAGCCTTCGAGTGATATTCGAAATGTTGCAGGCTCAACATCTGCAATAGCACAACTCCAAAATCAGAACCATGCACCAAGCACGGTCGAGCTCGAGCTATCGCAGGATGTTGTTCATAGGGCCAAATCGTTGCCAAGAAGATCAAACAAAAATGAATCAGGGAACAATCCTGCTATCATGAAGATGCTCGAGGAGCTGACAAAGCAAGTTGAATCAGGGGAGAAGAAGATTGAAGAAAATGGAAAGAAAGTAGAAACATATAACTCCAGAGTTGATCAAATTCCGGGGGCACCACCGATTTTGAAGGGCTTGGATTCAAAGAAATTCGTGCAAAACCCTTTTTCCCCCGAGCGCGTATCCTAAACCAATCCCCAAGAAGTTCCGCATGCAGAAATCCCCAAGTATAATGGAGCAACCGACCCCAACGAGCATGTCAGTTCTTACACATGTGCAATTTAGGGGAACGATTTGGAGGACGATGAGATCGAGTCCATATTGTTGAAGAAATTCGGGGAGACCTTATCAAAGGGAGTGATGATATGGTACCATAATTTGCCACCCAACTCCATTGATTCTTTTTCCATGCTCACAGATTCTTTCATTAAAGCACACGTCGGAGCCATAAAGGTCGAGACTAGGAAGTCGGACCTCTTCAAGGTAAAACAGAAAGATAATGAAATGCTCAGAGAGTTTGTGTCTCGATTCCAGATGGAACACATGGATCTACCTCCGGTTGCCAATGATTGGGTCGTCTAGTCCTTCACTCAAGGATTAAAAACAAGAAGTTCGGTGGCCTCACATCAATTAAAACAAAACTTGATTGAATACCCAGCTGTCACCTGGGCCGATGTACATAATCGATATCAGTCGAAGATTAGGGCCGAAGACGACCAGTTGGGAACTCCTTCCGGGAACGTTTATCCTATGAGGCCCATCGATAGAGTAAAAAGGGATATTAATCGGGAACCACGGTCAAACAGGTATTGTTACCAGCCTTACAATGGAGATCGGAGAAACAACGAGTCTGGACGCAATCCCGTTCGAGGTGATAGGAGAAATGATCGAGGTCAGAGCTCTCGAGGGATCATGAGTAAGAGTGGTTCGACAGGAATTTCGAGCCCAAAGAGGCACCACGACTGTTAGAATACAACTTCAAAGTTGACACATCAGCTATCGTATCAGCCATCGAGCGCATCAACGACACTAGGTGGCCCCGATCTCTGCAGACTGATCCGGCATAGAGAAATCCTAATCAAATGTGCAAGTATCATGGAACTCATGGCCATAGAACAGAATATTGCAGACAACTGAGAAATGAGGTAATCCAGTTGTTCAACGAGGGGCATCTTCGAGAATTCTTAAGCGATCGGGCTAAGAACCACTTCAGAAATAGAGATTCAAACATACAGAATGAGCAAGAGGAGCCGAAACATGTAATCCACATGATTGTAGGAGAGGTCTATATTCCTCAAGGACCCGTATTTAAGTGCACCAAGGTGTCGTTCACAAGGGAAAAGCGAACTCGGGATTATTTACTAGAAGGGACCTTGTCTTCCAATGACGAGGATGCAGAGGGGATCTTACAATCTCATAACGACGTACTGGTAATATATGTTCTTATGAATAAAACTCAAGTTAAACGTATTTTGATTGATCCAGGTAGCTCGGCCAACATCATTTGATCGAGGGTCATAGAACAGCTCGGTCTACAGGATCAGGTTATGCCCGCGGCCTAAGTACTTAACGGCTTCAACATGGCATGTGAAACCACCAAAGGAGAAATAACTTTGCCAGTGAACGTGGCTGGGACCATCTAAGAAATGAAGTTTCATGTAATCGAGGGTGACATGAGGTATAACACCCTTTTCGGAAGGCCGTGGATCCATAACATGAGCGCAGTACTCTTGACCCTTCACCAGGTTCTGAAGTTCCCGACACCAGGGGGAGTCAAAATGGTCTACGGGGAGCAACTCGCCGCTAAGGAAATGTTTGCAGTCGATGAAGTGACACCAATACCGTCACTCTCATCAATAAAAGGATCAGATTATAAGGGAAAACAGGAGGTTAAATAACAACAATTGACACCGACCTCGACCCGGTCAGAGAAACATGAGATTGAAGAGGATGACAACTACAGGGTCCCTCGGTCTTTCTTAGTCCCCGATGATTCTGACGCCGCCAAGTCGACGGTCGAAGAGCTGGAACATGTCACACTAACCGAACATCAGCCCGAAATAAAGGTATACTTGTGCACGGGGCTAGCCACCGAGCTTAAGGGAAAACTTATTCAATTCCTTAAAGCTAACATGAATTGCTTTGCTTGTTTCTATATCGATATGACACGGATCCCACCGGAAATCACCACTCACAAAATAAGTCTGGATTTGAAATTCCACCCGGTGAAGCAAAAAAGAAGACCCCAGTCCGAAGTCAAGCATGCCTTCGTCAAGGACGAGGTAACCAAACTACTTATAATAGGATCCATTCGGAAAGTAAAGTATCCCGAATGGTTAGCGAACGTAGTGGTAGTCCCTAAGAAGGGAAATAAACTTAGAATGTGTGTAGATTACAAAGACCTGAATAAAGAGTGCCCTAGGGATTCTTTTCCTTTGCCTAATATCGATCGTATGATCGATGCCACGGCCGGCCACGAGATTCTCAGTTTTCTCGATGCCTATTCCAGGTACAACCAAATGCAGATGAATCCGGAGGATCAGGAAAAGACCTCGTTTATCCCTAAGTACGACACCTACTGTTATAATGTAATGCCATTCGACTGAAAAATGCTGGTGAAACTTATCAACGCCTAGTAAACCGGATGTTCAAAGAACAAATAGGAAAATTGATGGAGCTTTATATTGATGACATGTTAGTTAAGTCCCTGCGAGCAGAGGACCATTTGAAGAATTTGCAGGAAATTTTACAGCACCTACTGTTATAATGTAATGCCATTCGGACTGAAAAATGCTGGTGCAACTTATCAACGCCTAGTAAACCGGATGTTCAAAGAAAAAATAGGAAAATTAATGGAGCTTTATATTGATGACATGTTAGTTAAGTCCCTGCGAGCAAATGACCATTTGAAGCATTTGTAGGAAACTTTCGGTATACTGAAAAGGTACAACATGAAGCTCAACCCAGAAAAATGTGCATTCAGGGTCGGCTCAGGCAAGTTTCTTGGCTTCATGGTATCCAATCGATGAATCGAGATCAACCCCGGTAAAATTAAAGCTATCAAGGACATCACGACAGTAGACAACGTAAAGGTTGTGCAGAGGCTAATAGGAGCATAGCCACCTTGGGTCGATTCCTCTCGAGATCTTAGATAAGAGTCAGCGATTCTTCTCGTTACTAAAGAAGAAGAATAACTTCATATGGACTCCGAAATGCCAGCAGGCCCCGGAAGAGATAAAATGGTGCATATCGAGCTCACTACTGCTTTACATGCCAAAAGCGAACAAGCAGCTTTACCTGTATTTAGCAGTATCGGAGATAGTCGTAAGTGGATTCTTGGTCCGAGAAGAACGAGGTACGCAATTCCCTATCTATTATGTTAGTCGGACCTTAGGTGAGGCTGAAACTAGATTTTCACATCTAGAAAAATTAGCGCCTGCTTTAATAAGCGCCTATAGGAAACTAAAACCATACTTTCAATGCCATCCATATGTGTTGTAACGACTTATCCACTTTGAAATATTTTGCACAAGCCCGAACTTTCGCGGCCGTGGAAATCAGCAAGTACGATATTGAATATTGACCCCGAACATCCATCAAGTCTCAAATCTTGGCAGACTTCGTGGCTGACTTTACGCCGGCCCTCGTACCCGAGGTTGAAGAGAAATGTTAGTAAAATCGGGTACATCCTCGTGAATCTGGACCCTATTTACGGACGGTGCTTCAAACATAAAAGGGTCCGAATTAGGCATCGTACTAAAACCACCCACAGGTAATGTAGTTAGACAATCTATCAGAACTACTAAATTGACTAACAACGAGACAGAATATGAGGCCATGATTACAGGTCTAGAATTAGCTAAAGGCTTGGGAGCGGAGGTCATCGAGGCCTAGTGTGATTCCCTCCTCGTAGTGAACAAAGTTAACGGACCTTTGAAGCACGAGAAGACCGAATGCAGAGATACTTGCATAAGCTATAGGTAACTCTACACCGATTCAAAGAATGGAACTTGTAGTAGGTACCTCGAGATCAAAACAGTGAGGATGATGCCCTTGCAAACCTAGGGTCAACGGTCGAAGACAACGAACTCAATTCGGGGGTTGTCGTACAACTCATGTGATCAGTGATCAAAGAAGATCATGCCGAGATAAACTCCACAAGTTTCACATGGGATTGGAGAAAAAAATACGTAGTGTATTGAAAAACGGGAAGCTCCCATCAGATCCAAAGGAATCGAGAGCTCTATGCACAAAGGAAACATGATTCACCTTGTCCGAACACGGAACGTTGTTCAGAAGAATGTTTGATGGTTTATTAGCCATATTTCTGGGACCGGGAGATATCAAATACGTTCCAAGGGAGATCCACGAGGGCACTTGCAAAAATTATTTCGGTGCCGAATCATTGGTCCATAAAGTGATCAGAGACGGGTACTACTGGATCGACATGGAGAAAGATGCAAAGGAGTTCGTTCGAAAATGCGACAAATGCCAAAGGCATGCACCAATGATTGATCAACCCGGTGAACTGCTCCATTCGATCTTATCCCCATGGCCGTTCATGAAATAGGGAACGGACATCGTCAGCCCTCTTTTATCGGCCCCAGGTAAAGCTCAGTTTATTTTATTTATGACTGATTAATTATTAGAGTGGGTTGAAGCACAGGATTTCAAGAAAGTCAAAGAAAAGGAGGTCATACACTTTATTTGGGACCACATCGTATGTCGATTCGGTATGGCCTCCGAGACTGTGTGTGATAATGGAAAGCAGTTCATCGGCAGAAAAGTGACTAAATTTCTCGAGGATCACAAGATTAAAAGGATCCTATCAACACCTTATCATCCCAGCAGGAACGGTCAAGCCGAATCAACACACAAAACCATCATCCAAAATCTTAAGAAGAGACTGACCAACGCCAAAGGGAAATGGAGGGAAATCATACTCGAGATTCGGTGAGCATACCGCACAACATCAAATCCAGTATCGGAGCTACCCCATTCTCACTAGTTTATGGCGCCAAAGCTCTAATTCTAGTCGAGGTCGAAGAACCTAGCATCATGTTCTGATATGCAACGGAAGAGTCAAATAACGGGGCCTTGAATACGAGCCTAGAATTGTTGGATGAAAAACGCGAGTCGCCCTCTTCCTATTGGCCGCCCAAAAATAGCGGATCAAAAATACTACAATCGAAGAGCCAATCTTCGACATTTTAACATCGGGGACTTGGTGCTAAGGAAAGTCACAATTAACACCCGAAATTCGAAGGAAGGAAAACTGGGTCCGAACTGGGAAGGTCCATACCAGATTCTCGAAGTCACTGAAAAAGGATCCTACAAGCTCGGAACGATGAATGAGGAACAACTACTGAGCAATTGGAACATATCACACCTAAAATGATACTACTGCTAAAGTACGACCCCCCTTCTATTTTCATTTTTGTTTTAGACTAACACTTGCAGGTGATCAACAAGAATCGACGGTGAATTTTTCGTTAGACGAAACAAAGTCTTTAGGTCTGGAAGCACGTGTTGCAATCTTTTTCCCTTAGACCGGTTTTGTCCCAAATGGGTTTTTCGGTGAAGTTTTTAATGAGGCAACAGTGAATCGTGCTAACTTACAATCAAGCCCGATTACGAATCGACATCGAGGATCAATTCAACAGTATCCGAGGCTCCTTTGCAATCAACCTCGAATATTGGGGGTCTACCCTCAGATATACATTATCTTCGAACATCAAGGAAGCTACTTCATAAAAGGAGGGTCTCATAGATAGAATTTATTGTAAGGGCCAAATGATAAGAACCAAGCGTGCCCACATAGATTGATCGAGCCCTGACTTAAACATGTACGCATGTATGACTATTTTTGATCAAGAATAAAGAGAAGTACTTTCCTTTCAACCATCGAGTGTTTAAAAATTTTGCTCTTTACATCTCTTAAAGAGTTTTGTACTATAACGGGCCTAAGGACAATACTTAACCAAAACGGAACGATCGCTCCCTCACTCGTGGACTACCGTTCAGCTCAAACAACCCGAGTTATCGGACCTAGGGGACAAAAGACCTAATAGGAAACTCTCCAATCTCTAACGGCCACAACCACCCGACTCGGGGACTATTATCTCTAGCAAACCAAAACAAAATGCGAAAATGAGCTCAATGAGTAAATCCCGTACTAAAAGGCTACGACTGATTTAACACGGCTCGGAGACGTCCGAATTCCGTAATGAAATAGGACTTCGAATTCTTTCATAACCGGTTTTAAAAAGGCTACCCCCGACAAAGTCACAAAAAACACTGATAATATCGAGCCCCAAAAACTCTAATGAATGCAAAGGTTGTTCGGACTCTCGAACATTAACCGATGAACTCATGTTAAGGCATTTTCTTATTACAAATTACAAAAATAAGTAAATACTGAAAATTCGAAAGGGAAAAGAAAAGCCTTATATTCATAGGCCAAATCGGCCAAGTACAAAAGTTTTTACAACGGCCCTAGAAAAAGTATTAAAAGAAAGGGACAAAAATATACTAAGTCCTTAGAGGCTTGGTCCGCGTCGGAAGAAACATCTCCACCCTTAGGATATTCTCCTTGTTCAAACTCACTGAGGCTATCGGATTTATCCTCAGGGAAGGCCAGCTTCCGAGCCCAGTTTTCTTTTGCTCGGGCATTATCGATCTCGGCCGAAATGTTGAAATCTCGGGCTTGAGCATCCTCGAGGGCCTCCCTCCAGAATTTCCACTTTGCATGATCTTCATGCTCCTATGATGGGCTGTATTCTGTTTTGATGATCTAAAAAACTCTTATATAAAGAACCATATAAAGGACCTGATCTGTAGACAGGACAACCAGTCAGCTTTAATTCAAGGAATTCTGGACAATGCACTGATTAAACTTATAAGGAACAGCTGAGGGACCTGACCCCTTGACAAACTCCCAGACGATAGTACATGTCAACTCTACAGTTGTAAAAAGTTGTGACAGAAAAATGACTGTCTGCAACTGTACACGCTACAGTGCAGTAACAGTGCAGTAGTCACTTCCCATTGGTTGTGAAGTGTACTCTCAAGATATGGGACATCCTCCTTGGAATGTGCCAAGGCCTTTAATATCTTGTTTGAAGACAAACAAGAACATTCATTTGAGCATTTACAAAAGACATTCTCTCAAGCCTTGAAGAAGGGCTCTAGCATTGAAGACTCAATTGAGTCAAGAGCAAGAAGACAACTCCACTAAGATGGACATGTTTGACCGGGTGTCGTTAGTGTCCTTAGTTGAGTTGTAATCTTGCATTTTGTTTGTCATTGTATCTTATTTGCTTTTATAGAAGCATCGTGTTAGGAATCTCTCAACATAAACCTCTTGTGTCTCTGTAGTGACTAGTGTAGTCACAAGTGAAAAGTCTTTGTAACTAGAGAGTGACAAAGTGGCTTGTAATAGTGATTACAAGTTAGAGTGTTAAAGTCTTATTAAGAAGTTCATTACAAAGTGGCTTGTAAAGTTTAGATTACAAGTTAGTGAATTTGGAATCCTACAAGTGTAGGTCGTGGTTTTTGTCCCATTGAGTGAGATTTTTCCACGTAAAAATCCCTTGTCTCTTTTACTTGCTTTCTTAGTGTACTCCTCTGTGGGAACTAGTAGAGGACCAGATATCTCTACAGTTTGGTGGACTCATAGAAACTATCAATTGGTATTAGAGCAGGCACTTTCTAAATGGGTAACACCTATAAAGGATTTGTAATGGCTACTCCACCAAACTTTGAAGATGGACAATCAACACATCGACCTCCTAGATTTAACAGTCAATACTATGGGTGGTGGAAAAACCTTATGCATGACTTCATAATGGCTGAAGACTCTGAGTTATGGGACATCATCTGTGATGGTCCTCATGTTCCTATGCATAAGGTTGGAGAGGAAGGTCTGCTGGTGCCAAAGACAAGGAAGGATTTCAACGATGCTGACAGGAAAGCAATGGAAAAGAACTTTCGTGTAAAGAAAATTCTAGTATGCGGTATAGGACCTGACGAGTACAACATGATCTCAGCATGCCAATCAACCAAAGAAATTTGGGAAGCCCTACAAACAGTGCATGAAGGTACGACGCAAGTGAAGCAGTCCAAGATTGACATGCTCACTACTGAGTATGAACTGTTCAGGATAAGGGACGATGAATCCATACAGGATATGCATACTAGATTTACTTTCATCATTAATGAGCTTCACTCATTAGGAGAAGTCATTCCTAGAAACAAGCTAGTGCAAAAGATTCTGAGTGTTCTGCCTAGCTCCTGGGAAAGCAAAGTAAATGCTATCACTGAAGCAAAAGGCTTGCAAACTCTAACAATTGATGAGTTGATTGGAAATCTGAAAACATATGAGATGAAAAGGAAGAAGGATAGTGGAGAGAACCTAAGAAGGAGAAGAACCTGGTTCTTCAAGCTGAAAAGCATGAGTGAAACAAAGAGGACAATGACATGGCTTATCTAGCCAAGAGATTTCAGAAGATGGTTCGAAAGAACAGGGAAATACCAAGAAGAGGCAGCTCAAGCAGGCCTAGAAACTATGACCTGTGTCATAAGTGTGGTAAGCCCGGACACTTCATAAAATATTGCCCGCTCCTGAAGCAGGAGCCCTACAAGCACAACACTGACAAAGCTGTGAAGAGGAACCAGGTTCCTGACAAAAGATTCAGCAGAAAAAGCGCAGCTGACAATGTTGTGAAACAGGCTCTTGCCGATTGGGGAGATTCATCAAGCGAATCATAAGAGGAACCTGAAGAAGAAAATAGCTCCATGATGGCAGAAGAAAAAAAGGCTAAGGAGTATGACTCATTGTTTGCTCTCATGGCTTAGTCTGATGACGAAGAAGAAGATGACAAAGATGAGGTAAACTTCAGGGATGTTCAGAGAAATCTGAAGTTCTATTCCCTTAACAAATTAATGTCATTCAAATATTCTCATTGATACTTATTACAGCTTAGTTGAAGATAAGGACACATGACCATAGAACTAGGAGAAGTTGAACAAACTAGAGATGATCTAGTGGTGAGTGTGGCAGATTTGAAAGAGACCATAGGTGATCTTGAAAGAGAGAAAGAATCTATAATGTGTAAAATCAACAGTGTTGAAAAAGAGAGAGATGAACTAGTGGTGGTGGTTTTGGACCTTAAAGAGACCACAAAAAACCTTGAGAAAGAAAAGTAAGTGGTAGAAGGAAAAACAAGAAAGGTAGAAAATGAGAGAGATGATCTAACCGTAGTAGTAGTAGACTTGAAGAAATAGTTGAAAATCTGAGAAATGAAAAGAATAGTCTAAGTGAGAGGATTAATGTAGTTGAGCAGGAAAGATATGATCTTCTAGTTGTGATCACATACCTAGAGGAAACTATAAAAGGACTCCAACTAGAACCTGGTACCGCAGGAGTGGACAAAGGAAAAGAAGTAGCTAGTGAAAAACACATCAAGCTTGAAAAGGAACTGAATGATGTCAAAATAAGTTTGTGATGTGAGCTTGAGAAAAATAGGCAGTTGCAAACTGAGATGGGTAAATTAAAATCTGATCTCAAAAAGTAACTAAACTAGACATGGTCCACAGATGCTGTCACTTCCATGTACTTCAATAACAGTGAAAACAGGCAGGGGATCGGGTTCCAAAAGGAGAAAACGCCTTACAACCCTCACAGCAAGTATGTCTCGGTCCCAGACAATTGGCTTTGTACCCATTGTGGAAACAACGAGCACTTCAAGGAAAGTTGCCCAGCCAAGGATCAGTCAGTTCAGAAAAACAAAATGTTTACTCGCAAGAGGAACATCAAGCAGGGACCAGGTCCCAACAAGAAATATCAATTTCTCTCTGCATGGACTAGAAGAGCACTTATTTATCCCTTTCCTAACTACAAGGGACCCAAACTTACTTGGGTTCCTAAGTCTAACCCTTGATTTAATTGTGCAGGGATCAGTGAGAGGAAATGGACTACAATGGATTATGGACAATGGATGCTCAAAGCATATGATTGAAAATACTATGGAATTTCTCTCAGTGAAAGCCCTGCAGGGAGGAGATTTATCCTTTGGCAACGGAAAGAAGGGATACATCCTTGGTGTTGGAAGGGTTGGAAAGTCTCTGGAGCACCCAATTGAAAATATGTACTACGTGGATGGTGATGATCAAGAACCCAATGTGTAGAAGAGAGTGTTCATGTGCTCTTCAACGAGACTCCCTCCTCAAATAAGGATAAAAATGGTGATGATCAAGACTATGAACCACTCCTGGTTCCTGGAGGGATATCTGATGTCTCTAATGGAAAAGCTGACATGATGATTCAACCCAAAGAGGTGAGTGAAGGAAATGCAGCCTCATCCTCCAGTTCACAGGAGGAACCTGGTACCCCTATCTCTCCTACAGAAGCTGAAGAAAGAGTTGGAGATGCTGTGGAAGGTACTCCACAAGTAGCAGAACAAGATGTGTAAGGAAACTCCTCTGATCCACCAAGTTCTTCCACACATCAAATTCAGGTCCCAAATTGGAAACATAAAAGCTCCTATCCTCTTGATAACATAATCACTCCTCTTGATTCCGCAATCCAAACTAGATCCAAAACCTGAAACTCCCTAGCCTTTTCATCCTTTCTATCCCAAATAGAACCAAAAAAAATATCAAGGAAGCTTTGAAGGATGCAGATTGGATCATTTCTATGCAGGAGGAGCTCCATCAGTTTGAAAGAAACAAAGTCTGGCACTCGGTACCTCGACCATCAGACAAAACCATCATAGGAACCAGGTGGGTATTCAGCAACAAGCTGGATGAGAACGGGAAAACAACTAGGAACAAAGAAAGGCTTGTTGTTTAGGGTTACAACCAAGAGGAAGGGATTGATTATGATGAAACATTTGCCCCTGTTGCTCACATGAAAGCCATTCAGATTCTCATTATTTTTGCATCTCATATGGAATTCACCTTATTCAAAATGGATGTGAAAAGTACATTCTTGAATGGATATCTTAAGGAAGAAGTGTATGTCAAGCAACCTCCTGGATTTGAAAGTCATGTTCACCCAGAGTATGTCTTCAAACTGGACAAATCCTTGTGTGGATTGAAGAAAGCTCCCAGAGCTTTGTATGAGAGGCTTTCCAAGTTTCTACTGGATAATGGATTCACTCGAGGAAAGATTGACAACACCCCATTTCTAAAGAAACGGGGAAGGAACCTTCTTATTGTCCAGGTGTATGTGGATGACATTATCTTTGGGACTACATCAGACTCACTGTGTAAGGAATTTTCCATGCTTATGGGCAGTGAGTTTGAGATGAGTATGATGGGGGAACTGAACTTCTTCCTAGGTCTTCAAGTGAAACAATCTGCAATGGGAACTTGTATTAGTCAGTAGAAGTACATCAAGGAGCTGCTCAAGAGGTTTGACATGGAAGATTCAAAGGTGATTGATACACCCATTGCAGTGGCTACCAAACTTGACATGGATGAATCTGGACCTCCTATAAATCAAACAATGTATAGGGGAATAATTGGATCTCTACTCTACCTCTCTGCAAGCAGGCCAGACATTGTGTTCAGTATGGGATTATGTGCAAGATTTCAATCAAATCCCAAGGAGTCCCATTTAAAGGCTGCAAAAAGGATCCTACGCTATCTCAAGGGCACATAGGACCTGGTCCTGTATTATCCCTCAGGTGATAATTTCAATCTTGTTGGTTATGTTGACGCCGACTATGCAGGTTATCTGGTGGACGGGAAGAGCACTGATCACGCTCAACTATGTCTTCTATAAAGACTAAACGGGCGTTGCAAATATAAATC
>ML358775.1:0-60665 GCA_005239505.1 Nicotiana paniculata | reverse complement strand
TATCAAATCTAAAATAACTTGCATAATTGAATTACAGAGTAATGAACTAAGGAGATAAAAATCAAAGTTTTTGCTTTGCTGAGTAGTAATCCACAGGTTTTCCTTCGCTTTGATGACTTCCACCTTTTTTAATCCTTCGAATCTCTTTCGAATCTCCTCAAGTTGTGTTTTAGGGGTCTATTTATATGTTTAGGACAAACCCTAAACGTGTAGGAGACTTCTATTCCAACCGGGAAACACTTAAACTCGTCAAAACTCGGAATTGACCGAACCTGGGACCCCGGGTGTTTGGGCTCAAATGCCCCCTAAGGCCAGGGCAGGCCTGGCGTTTGGGCTCTAAGGCCCCCCTAACGCCAGGGGTTGCCTGGATTTAGGGGCCAAACGCCCCCCTATCGCCCGGGTGTTCCCTCTTCGACCCTTAAGCGTATTTTCGACGTATTTGCATCTCTTTAGCTCCGTTTCCATCTCCAATTCACCTACACATGAAATAAACTCCATTAACCACATAAAAGTGTGCTTTTTTATCATTAATGCACATAAAATGTAAGGCATATAACATGTTAAACTATGAATTCTAGCCTCGCATCAGGTCGCACCTGCGGCACCCCTTCGGCACATGCGTGCCCGCACCTGCGGAAATACCATCGCAGGTGCGGAAATTCGTTTAATGGCCTGGGGTCGCACCTGCAGCTCCCCCTTCGCACCTGCGGAAATACCATCGCAGGTGCGAGACACCAGAACCAGAATGGTTCAGCTGTTCTCAAATTCACAAGACTCACCCGTTGGGCATCCGAAATAACCCCGAAGCCCCCGGGACCTCAATTAAACCTACCAACTGACCCTAGTACCTTGTTCAAACTTGGTCGAGCCTTAAAAACACATCTCATAAAATCAAAATCGTCAATTATGCATAGATTCAAGCCTAAGAACTTAGGAAATTTCTAGAATTCACATCTGATGTCGAAACACGTCTAAACTCATCTGAATGACCTCGAATTTTGCACACATGTCATAAACGACATTACGGACCTGCTGTCTCTTTCAGAAATCCATTCCGAGTCCGATATCAAAATCTCACCTATCGGCCGAAATCACCAAAATTCCAACTTTCGCCAATTCAAGCCTAAGTCCACAAACGACCTCAAAAACACATTCCGAGCATGCTCTCAACCCCGAAATCACCCAATGGAGCAAACGGAGTCGAAGGAATTCCATTTCGGATCCATCTTCACACAGATCTAGCTACGGCCAGATTTCTAAAGCTAAATTCCATATTTATGGACTATGTGTCCAAAATTACCCCGTATTTCATCACTCAACGCTCCGACAAGTTCCAATAACATAAATAGACATGGGAGAAATGGAAAATAGGGGATCGGGGTGCTAATTCTTAAAACGACCGACCGGATCGTTACATCCTCCCCCTCTTAAGAAATTTATTCGTCCTCGAACGAGCATAGAAACATACCTGGAGCTGGGAAAAGATGAGGGTATTGATTCCGCATATCCTGCTCGGTCTCCCAAGTCTCCTCCTCGACTGGCTGACCCCTCCACTGAACCTTTACTTACGCAATATCCTTTGACTTGAGCTTCCTGACCTGCCTGTCCAATATAGCCACAAGCTCCTCAACATATGATAGATCCTTGTCCAATTGGACTGAGCTGAAATCCGAGACATGATTCGGGTCACCGTGATAATTTCGGATCATGGAGACGTGGAACACCGGATGAACCCCTACTAGGCTGGGAGGCAGGGCTAGCTCATAAGCAACATCCCCAACGCATCGCAACACCTCAAAAGGGCCAATAAATCTCGGACTCAGCTTGCCTTTCTTCCCGATCCTCATAGTGCCCTTCATAGGCGATACCCGAAGCAAAACCCGATCACCAGCCATAATGCCAAGTCATGAACCTTCCGGTCCGCATAGCTCTTCTGCCTGGACTGAGCTGTCTGAGGCCTCTCCTGAATCACCTTCACCTTGTCCAGGGCATTCTGAACCAAGTCTGTACCCAACAATCAAGCCTTGCGCGGCTCAAACCATCCCACGGGAGACCTGCATCGCCTACCATACAAAGCCTCATACGGCGCCATCTGAATGTTGGACTGGTAGCTGTTGTTGTAAGCAAACTCTGCAAGAGGAAAGTATCGATCCCATGAGGGTGAAAAGTTATCCTTGAGAATCTGAATCGTGCGCTCGGACTGCCCGTCCGTCTGAGGGTGAAAAGTTATGCTCAACTCTACCCTGGTGCCTAACTCCTGTTGAACGGATCTCCAGAACCGTGAAGTGAACTGTGTACCTCTGTCTGAAATGATAGATACTGGAATACCGTGGAGGCAAACAATCTCTCTAATATAAATCTCCACCAACCTCTCCGATGAATATGTACTCAGTACTGGAAGGAAATGGGTTGATTTGGTCAGCCGATCCACAATCACCCAAATAGCATCCTGCTTCCTCAAAGTCCGAGGAAGTCCAACCACAAAGTCCATGGTGATCCGCTCCCACTTCCACTCTGGAAAATCAATCTGCTGAAGTAACCCTCCCAGTCTTTGATGCTCATGTTTGACTTGCTGACAGTTGAGACACTTGGCTACAAACTCCACTATATCCTTCTTCATTCTTCGCCAACAATAGTGTTGTCTCAGATCCTGGTACATCTTCGCGGTAACCGGATGGATGGAATACCGCGAACTATAGGCCTCCTCAAGAATCAACTCCCGAAGCCCATCCACGTTGGGCACACAGATACGGCCCTGCATCCTCATCACCCTGTCATCTCCAATAATCACATCTCTGGCATCACCCCGCCGGACTCTATCCTGAAGAACCAAAAGGTGGGGATCATCATATTGGGCCCTCTGATACGGTCATGAAGGGAAGATCGAGCAACCACACAAGCTAATACCCGGCAAGGCTCAGAAAGATCCAATCTCACGAACTGACTGGATAAGGACTGAACATCTAAGGCTAGAGGCCTCTCAGCTGCATGAAGTTATGTCAAACTCTCCGTCCGGCGACTCAAGGCGTCAGCCACCCATTGGCCTTCCTCGGGTGGTATAATATAGTGATGTCATAGTCCTTTAGCAACTCCAACCACCTACGCTGGCACATAGTTAGATCTTTCTGCCTGAATATATGCTGCAAACTCCGGTGATCCGTGAATATCTCACAGGGAACACCATATAAATAATGATGCCATATCTTCAGGGCGTCAACAATCGCTGCTAACTCGATATCATGAACATGGTAGTTTTTCTCATGGACCTTCAACTGTCTGGACGCGTAGGCAATCACCCTACCGTCCTGCATCAACACCGCTCCCAAGCCAATCCTCGAAGCATCACAATAAACTGTATAGGATCCGTAACCGGTAGGCAAAACCAACACAGGAGCTGTAGTAAGGGCTGTCTTGAGCTTCTGAAAGCTCTCCTCACACTCCTTAGTCCATATAAAAGATGCACCCTTCTGGGTCAGTCTGGTCATACGCGCTGAGTTGGATGAAAATCCCTCCACAAAACGGCGATAATACCCAGCCAAACCGAGGAAACTGCGGATCTCAGTAGCTGAGGATGGTCTGGGCCAACTCTAAACCGCCTCCACCTTCTTCGGATCTACCTTGATCCCATCCGAAGACACCACGTGGCCTAGGAATGCCACAGAATCAAGCCAAAATTCACACTTAGAAAACTTGGCATACAACTTCTTCTCCCTCAATGTCTGAAGCACGGTCCTCAAGTGCTGCTCATGGTCCTCCTAGGACCTAGAATATACCATAATGTCATCAATGAACACAATGAAGAAAGTATCAAGATAAGGCCGAAATATGTTGTGCATCAGGTGCATGAAGGCTGCTGGGGCATTGGTAAGCCCAAATGACATAACAAGGAACTCATAGTGGCCATATCTGGTTCTGAAGGCAGTCTTCGGGATATCCGATTCCCGAATCTTCAGGTGATGATAACCTAGCACCCTATAACTGGTCAAATAGATCATCAATGTGAGGCAATGGGTACCTATTCTTCACTGTCACCTTATTCTTCTANCCTTCAACTCAGGAGGAGCCATGCGATAAGGAGGAATGGAAATGGGCTGAGTGCCCGGCAACAAGTCAATGCCGAAATCAATGTCTCTATCGGGTGGCATACCCGGAAGATCAGCTGGAAATACATCAGAATAGTCTCTGACAACTAGAACTGACTCAACTGTAGGGTTCTCAGTACTAACATCTCTCACATAAGACAAATATGCATCACACCCCTTTCCAACCATCTGCTAAGCCTTAAGAAAAGAAATGACTCGGCAGGGAGTATACTCCAAGGAGCCTCTCCACTCTAACCTCGGAGATCCTGGCATAGCCAACATCACGGTCTTGGCGTGACAATCAAGAATAGCATAATAGGGAGACAGCCAGTCCATACCCAATAGAACATCGAAATCTACCATACTGAGTAGTAGCAAATTAGCTCTGGTATCAAAACCACTGATAGTAATCAAACATGACCAATATACGCGATCCACAACAAGAGAATCTCCCACCGGAGTATAAACATAAACAGGGGAGCTCAAAGAGTCCCGGGCTATCCCCAGATGTGAAGCAAAATAGGAAGACACATATGAATATGTAGAGCCTGGGTCAAATAATACCGATGCATCCCTATGAAAAATGGGAACAATACTTGTAATGACTGAATCTGAGGCAATGGCCTCGGACCGGGCTGGAAGAGCATAGTACCTGGCCTGGCCTCCCCCTCTAGGGCGACCTCGACCTCCCCGACCTCCACCTCGAGCTGCCTGAGGTGGTGGGGTAGCAGCTGGGGCTGGAAGAATAGCTGGAGGACCTGGTGGAAGACGTGGAGCCTGATAAATCTGAGGGGGTGCACCCTGATAAGTCTGAGGTGGTGCGCCCATCCTCGCTCTAGGGAAATCTCTGATCATATTATGAGGGTCACCACACTCAAAGCAACCCTCGGAGGACGTGGCGGTCGCTGCTGACTTTGAACTGGCCTACTAGGCTGGCAAGTGATAGAACCTCGAGCAGGAGGCACCTAAGATACTGGTGGTGCATAATAAGGCTATTGAGGTCTAGGATGAGCTGGAATACCACTGGCTGCTGGGAGGGCTGAATGAACAGGGCAACTCACAAAAACCCTACCATAGTGTGCTGCTGGTGCACGGGCTCTTGAAAAATGGCCATTCTATCGAGACCTCTTGGCCTCTCTCTTTCTCCTCCCTATCCCGGGCTAACATAGTCGCAATCCTCCGGGCAATACTCACGGCCTGCTGGTAAGTAATATCGGTCTCCAGCTCTCTGGCCATGCTGGTCTGAATACTGGGGTGGAGTCCCTTAATAAAGCACCGAACCCTCTCTCTAACAGTGACAACCAAAGCTGGTGCATGGCGAGCCAAATCGTTGAAACGGACTGCATACTCTGACACAGTCATGGCACCTTGGCGTAGCTGCTCAAACTCTGCATACAAAGCATCCCTGAGGGACAAACTCAAGTAAGAACATCTCGGAAAACTGAGCCCAAGTAAGTGAAGCTGCCTCGGCCGGGCTACTAAGCTCAAAAGCACGCCACCACTGATAAGTTGCTCCCCCCAGCTGGAAAGCAGTGAAAGAAACCCCACTCATCTCCACAATACCCATAGTGCGGAGAATGCGATGACACCCCTCAAAAAAACTCAGGGCATCATCCGAAGCTAGTCCGCTGAACTCAGGGGGTGGTACTTATTATACCTCTCAAGTCGGAGCTGCTCTACCTCAAGAACAGCTATCCTAGTCTCGTGCTGAGCTGGAGCTACTGGGGGCATAGGAATATACTCTGGAACCTGCCCAATATGAACCCTCTACTCAGGAGTACGGGTTGCGGGAGTCTGTGTCCCTCCTCCGGCCTGGGATGTATTTGGAGCTATCGGGAGTAGACCCGCCTGAGACAGAGTACTGAAGGCACTCAAGAATTGGGCCAATGTCTCCTGGAGGTCTAGAGTAACAGTAGGGACCTCTTATGCCCCTCCAACTGTAGCTGTTGGGGGCTCCTCTGCCTCTGCTCTAGCCGGTGCTCGGGCTGCACCGCGTGCTCGTCCCCTGCCCCGGCCCCTGCCTCGGGTGGCTTTGACTGGGGGCTCGGGCGCCTGGTCATCAGTAAGTCCGATACGGGTATGAACCATCTGCAAGCAATAATAGAATAGAGTTTAAGAATTTGATGACCGTAACTAGCACGATAAGGAATTTCAAAGGATTTGATTGTTCTTAACAGTTACATAGCCTCTCGAAGATAGGTACGGACGTCTCCGCATCGATCCGCGAGACTCTAATAAACCGGATTGTGACTTGTGACTCCTATGAACCTAGACGCTCTGATACCAACTTGTCACGACCTAATTTACCCTACGAAAGGTATCTTGACGGCACCTCGTCTCTATGACTATGTAAGCCTAAAATTTGCGGAAATGAGGAAATCAATAAAAATAAAGACAGAAAAGAACTCAAGTAGATATAACGTAGCTTCTCAGCATATACATTTTTACTTCCCAAAACCCGGAATGTAGCCATAGTCACAAGCCCTACACTAAATGTAGCTCTATACAATGAAACAGTGGAGAAATATACAAGTCTTCTATGCCTATACAAGAGTAGAAGGGGACTGATGGGATTCTTCGGACGTGGCAGAATTACCTCGCGGTCTCCTGACTGCTGCTAGACGACTCCTAGCCACGATACTGGGTGCTGGTACCTGGATCTGCACATAGGGAAAACATACGCAGGAAAGGGCGTGAGTACTCCACATTCAGTACTCAGTAAGTGCCAAGACTAACCCCAGTCAAGTAGTGACGAGGTCATATTGAGGCCCTACTGAGTTTGTAAAACAAGTCAATATACAATTTAAACAGTGAAAAATAAATAAGAAATGATAAACAGGATTAACGAAAACGGAAAGATTTAATAACATAAAGAGAGCCCTCGGCTCAGCACAACATATATCTCAACAGTAAATGCGCAATGCAGCACACGGGGAAAGCTCTCGGATCTCAATTCGTAGTCCCAATTTAAATATGCTATGCAGTACAGGGGAAAGCTCTCAGATCTCTGTCCATAGTCCCAATTTAAATATGCATTTCAGTACAGGGGGAAAGCTCCCGAATCTCGGTCCGTAGTCCCAATTTAAATATGAAATGCAGTACAGGGGGAAAGCTCCCAGATCTCGGTTCGTAGTCCCAATTTAAATATGCAAAGCAGAAGTATGTCAATTATGGCTTAATTAAACAGTCCAGGAAGAACAACAGGTAAGGATAGAGTAAAACTACCTAAGCATGATGCTACTAGTAGAAAATAAGAGGAAATCAAGTCAGAACAGGTAGGCATGCTTACTCTTAGGCTATCTACTCAATTAAGATAGGAAACAGTAATATATGAATGAAAATGAGTGATTTCATGGGAGTAAAAATGGGATTTTAGCAACAATGACCCGTGTACGCACTCGTCACCTCGCATACACGGTGTCCACATAATGAAATCAGTATAAAAATGCCTAATGAAAAGTCCCCAATACAGAATTAGGCAAGTCACTTGCCTGGAATGCACTAATCAACTCAATACCAAGCTCTTGCCACGAGTATCTAACTCCGGGTGGCCCAAATCTATTCAAATCGATTGCATGGTGTAAATATCACTTCAAGGGAACAAAATAGCTAATTATTTATAATCTAATACGCGAAATTAGGAAATTCGCCCAAAACCTCCCTCGGGCCCACGTCTCGGAATCGGGTAAAATTTATATTTTTCGAACACCCATTCGCTCATGAACCCACTCGAACAAGAATCAAAAAAATCAGACGTCTAAATCTCCCTAAATCCTCAGATTTCTACTTGGGAAGATTTCATCCCATTTCCATGGTTTTTCATCCAATTTCCTTGATTAGATTGAGGAAAATGATAGAGATCAATGATATATAAAGGCATTAAGGTTAGAAAACGTTCCCTATGATCTTCCTCTTCAAATCCCACTGAAAATCGCCAAGTTCCGAGCTCACAATCGATTTTGAAATTATGAAATTTAAACCCTCAGATTTTTGGTATAAACTGCCCAGACATTTCGTACCTGCGACACTGGGATCGCGCCTGCGGTGCCGCACCTGCGGAAACCCAATCGCAGGTGCGGAAGTTCATTAAGTGGCCTTGGGTCGCACCTGCGTGCCCGCACCTGCGGAAATACCATCGCAGGTGCGGAAATTCCTTTAATAGCCTGGGGTCACACCTGCGACTCCCCCTTCGCACCTGCGTGTCCGCACCTACGTAAATACCATCGCAGGTGCGAGACACCAGAACATGGTTCAGCTGTTCTCAAATTCACAAGACTCACCCGTTGGGTATCTGAAACAACCCCGAGGCCCCCGAGACCTCAACCAAACCTACCAACTGACCCTCATACCTTGTTTAAACTTGGTCAAGCCTTAAAAATACATCTCATAAAATCAAAATCATCAATTATGCATAGATTCAAGCCTAAGAACTTAAGGAATTTCTAGAATTCACATCCGATGTCGAAACACGTCTAAACTCATCCGAATGACCTCGAATTTTGCTCACAGGTCATAAACGACATTACGGACATGTTGTCGCTTTCGTAAATCCATTCCGAGTCCGATATCAAAATCTCACATATCGGCCGAAATTGCCGAAATGCCAACTTTCGCCAATTCAAGCCTAAATCCACAACCGACCTCAGAAACACATTTCGAGCACGCTCCCAACCCCGAAATCACCCAACGGAGCTATCGGAGTCGACGGAATTCCATTCTAGATCCGTCTTCACACAGATCTAGCTACGGCCAGATTTCTAAAGCTAAATTCCACATTTATGGACTATGTGTCCAAAATCACCCCGGATTTCATCACTCAACGCTCCGACAAGTTCCAATAACATAAATAGACATAGGAGAAATGGTAAATAGGGTATCGGGGCGCTAATTCTTAAAACGATCGACCGGGTCATTACAAGTCATCTAAAAGATCTGCGGGACTAAAAGCACTTAGTTCTTGGACGGGGTTCAGGGGTTCTTGAGGTGATAATATTGGTGATAGTTCACAACTAAATGAGCTTCAAGTTTATTTGTCGCAGGGACTTGAAACAGAGAATCCCGACGGCACCTTCAATGTTTTGGAATTGTGGAAGGACAAAGAAAACACTATCCGGTTCTTTCAAGGATAGCTTGAGATATTTTAAGTATTCAAGCTTCAACAGTGGCATCGGAAAGCGTTTTCAATCAAGCGAGACTTCAAATCGGTGATCATAGAGCGTCTATGAGGGAGAGCTTGGAAAAATAAGTACTCTTCAGAGATTGGATCCGTTCGAAAAGAAGAAATTTTGGGCTTGCTAAATCACAACTGGAGATAGGCGAAGCTTATGAAGAAATGCTAGCGGAACTTGCGGAGGATGCTGCTTCGCCCGGAAGCGGTGATGAACAAGCTTCTTTTCCGCCACCACCAACGGAAATTCCTCCAAACCTTGAAGAATTTATGAAATTTGTTAGAGATAATATGTAGATTAATATGTAACTTGTATTTTGGCACATCTTGATTAGTTTTTTTCCTTTTAATGGTGGTATTAGTACCTTGTTGTGCTCATTCCATTGGGGGGAGGAAGACTAAGAAAGATATTGTCATTTTTTAAATGTTGTATTAATAAAAATTATAAGGCATTTCCTTGAATAAAAAAATAGCCTAGACCGTTTAGGCTTGTTTAGGCCCGTGGGCCCTGCCCACTTAGCCCGGGCCCATGTGGGCTTAGGCCCACAGTGGACCGATTCCACCCATTAGGACCGTTTGGCCCGGGACCGTTTGGACCGGGCCCGCCTGACCCAAGCCCACCAAAACCCAGACCCTTTTAGCCCGGCTCGTTTGGCCCGGGTCCGGACCATATTACAGCCTTACTCTTAAGTTTCTTCAAATTGCTAACTTTCGACCAACAGTGTCGAATCCTTCTAGGAACCTCCAAAATCGAATATGAACATACGTACAAGTCCAAAATTATCATACGAACCTATCGGAATCATAAAAGCTCGATTCTAGGTTCGTTTACCCAAAAGTCAAATCTTGATCAACTCTTCCAACTTAAAGCTTCTATATCGAGAGTCATTCTTCCAAATCAATGTGGAACGACTCGAAAACAAAAATCGATCACACGCAGATCATAATATATCATATGAGGTTATACAAAGTCTCAAACAACTGAATGGAATACTAAAGCTCAAAACGATCGATCGGATCATTACAATTAAATACTAGATTTAGTGTACGTGTGTTGCACGTGAATTTTGCGTGTATCAATAAAATAATTTATAAATATAAAATAATATAAATTATTGTGTAATATTGATGTCAGTATATAAATATAAATGACTATGTTAGTATTTGGACATTTTCTTAAACGTAAATCATCTTTTAGCCCAAAGTATTAACAAACATAATTGTTTATCCTAAAATGAATTGGATGGTGAAAAGAATAAGACTTCAGCGGAAGATAATTTTTCCAAAATCCTATAAAAGCATAAAAAACAAAAGTAACAATAAACTAAACCAAGAAAAGACTACCAAATATTACAATAATATTCTATAAAATAAAATAAAAATAAAAAAGATAAGGGATTCACATGCTAAGGCGTAACTCATAACTCGTTTGGTGAGGAACAGAATAAATAATAAGTTACCTCGATATACTCGATATACTTTGTTGTGTTAGTTTAAAAGATCCAAAAACTTCTAAGATATAGAATCGGCAACCTAAAACTTGGAGAGAAAAAATACAAAGGTTAGACAATACCAAGTTACGAACATAAAAAAAGATGGTAAATAAAAGGGAAAGCAATAATAAGCAATAGAAGAGTTTGAATCACAATCAACGATTAAAACTTAATGAAAATATCAAACTTGTCATATGCAAATTAAAAAGAACATAAAAGAGAATTCAAAGCAAGACTCTATTCAAGTTAAAGCAGCAATCAACAATGAAAGACAAACAAGATAAAAGACACAAAAAGACAATCTTAAACAATAATGAAATCTTTAACCGAGAGAGACTAAACCCTGGTGTCACTCAAAATTGGTAACATTTTCAACGCCCTTTAATAGGGATATTCCTACTTATTCTTTTAAATTTTTTTTTCCTTTTGAACCCAATAATTCGATGCTACTTTCAATTTTCCCAAATACAATAAGTATTCTACGTTTGTGTCATATATAACTTATGTTTACCTATTTTTAGTAGCTTTAAAGTAATACTAATCTAAGAAAAAAATATAATGCAAATATGAGTACTTAATTTCTAAGTTTTGAATGATAAAAAAATTATATATTTTACTTCACCTTTAATATTAATGTGCTTGAAATAAGGAAATCTATATCAAATAAACTTTAATTTCTTTTAGAATCCTAAATATAAAGATTCTCTACATAATTCAACTATGGAAAATTTTAATAATCAGAATTATAGTTGATTTCAATGTCCAGATATTAGGAAAATAATTAAATGATCATTCTTACATATTAAGAATATTTAAATTACTATTTTTTTGAATGTGAAGCCTATTTTTAAAGGATAAAAAAGGCGAACGATATTTCACTAAGGACCTTCGTGTTTTTAATATATATAGATATAGATTAAATTTACCTAACTTGAAGAACTTGAGCAATTCTTCATATTGATCTTCCATAAGATTTGATTCACTCAATAAATTAATTATGTCTCAATCCTAAATAAGTAGAGTTAATTAATTATATGAATTTTTTATATCAACTCAGCTAATTTCAGATGGCTAAATTAATACAACAAATATATTTACCATACCGTAACTGTACTTATTTAAGATTGAGACGTAATTAATTTATTGAATGAATCAAATCTTATGGAAGAATTGCTCAAGTTCTTCAAGCTAGGTAAATTTAATTTATATCTATACTATATTAAAAGCACGAAGGCCCTTAATGAAATATGTAGAGAATTTTTCATAACTTATAGTTGATTTCAATGTCAGATATTAGGAAAATAATTAAATAATCATTCTTACATATTAGGAAAATATTTAAATTACTATTTTTTCGAATGTGAAGTCTATTTTTAAAAGGTAAAAAAGGTGAATGGTATTTCACAAAGGGCGTTCATGTTTTTAATATAGTATAGATATTGATTAAATTTACCTAACTTGAAGAACTTGAGCAATTCTTCATATTGATCTTCCACAAGATTTGATTCATTCAATAAATTAATTACGTCTCAATCTTTAATAAGTAAAGTTAATTATATGAATCTTTTATATCAACTCAGCTAATTTCACATGGCTAAATTACTACAACAATTATTTTAACTATACCACAATCTCAAACAAATTAGAATCAACTCCATGTGACTCCATCTAGACACGTCTCAATCCGACATTCAATAGCTAAGTTCTTTAACACCAGAAGTTGTTTACATATTCTATTAGCATATAATTCTCCATCAAGAGTAAGTGACTCCTAGTGAAAGTTGAGACCTAATCTAGGCATACCAACATTACTAAGCATAACGCAAATTTGCATGAAATACAAGTGGTTGTTATGATTTTCCAATAACATGACCTTGTCCAATTTTGACACTTCATCACCATGGTTTAGTTTCAGACCCACAAATTGTTGCATTGGAAGTCATCATAGGTTATGACTTGAACATCTTAACCAGTTTCTCTTATTTTACCCTTTTTGCGTGATATTTACATATTCTGTTGAATGAAATTATTTCTAATCTTGTATATGATATATATAATAATATATCATCTAAATATCCGTATCTCATCAATGCTCATCGTGTTGATATTTTTGTTATTTTAAGTTCCCTCATAAATTGCTAAAGAACTTGGTTTTTTAGTAATTTCCTTGTGCTTAAACACAATTAATAGAAAAGTAAATAACAACAATTTAATGTAAAAAAATTGCAGGTTTAAAGGTGAAAAAATTACGGCCTACCACGTAGGATCTAAATTCAACTTCACTAGAACAAATGAGTCCAACATGCAGATTACAACTCTTGTAACCTAATACACCTCCATACTTCAACTACTTCTACTTATTGTATGAAAACTACAAGTTACGCTAACTTGCAAACTCAGATAATGTAACGACTCGGCCGGTCTTTTTGAGAGTTGTAGCCCTATTCCCCAATTTACTGCTCATTTTGTACTTTATAGTTGTTTTGTGACTTGTCGGGGTAGTTGGTTCGAATCCGGTGAGGTTTTGAAATGAATTGAGACACTTAGTATCATGGTTGAAAATGTAACGATTCGGCCGGTTGTTTTGAGAGTTATAGCCCCGATCCCTTGTTTACTGCTTTCCTCGTGTCTCTTTCTGCTTGTGTGTCTTGCTGGGAGGTATTGGTTGTGATTTCGGAGTATTTTAGGACACTTAGTCCCTAAAACGGAAGCTTAAGTCTTAGGATTTGAACGTAGTCGAAACTATGTGAAGACGACTCCGGAATGGAGTCCCGTCGGTTCCGTTAGCTTCGTTGGGTGATATAGTTCTTAAGGGCATGTCCGGATTGTGTTTTGGAGGTCTGTAGCTCATTTAGGCTTGAAATGGCGAAAGTTGAATTTTTGAAGATTTTGACCGCTAGTGAACTTTCTGATATCAGGGTCGGATTCCAATTTCGGAAGTTGGAGTAGGCCCGTAATGTTGAATATGAATTGTGTGCAAACTTTGGGGTCAATCGGATGTGGTTTGATAGGTTTCGGCATCGTTTGTAGAAATATGAAGTTTCAAGTTCATTAAGTTTGAATTGGAGGGTGATTCGTGTTTTTAGAGTTATTTGATGTGACTTGAGGGCTCGACTAAGTTTGTATGGTGTTTTAGGACTGGTTTGTATGTTTGGTTGAGGTCCCAGGAGCCTCGTGTGTGTTTCGGATGCTTAACGGATCATTTTTGGACCTGTTGGAATTGTAGAAAATCTGGTGTCAAGTTTGCTGGTTTCCTTCACCACGTTCGGGAGAGAGGTCTCGCGTTTGCGTAAGGCATCTAGGAGGTCAGCTGAGTTTGTTCTACACGTTCGCGATGTGTTTCCCGTGTTCACGAAGATGTGGAACATTTAGCCTACGCGCTCGCGACATGGTCATTGCGTTCACGTAGAGGAACATTCAGATGGGACTCCATGCATTTAGCCTACGCATTCGCGGTGAGAGTCCTGCGTTCGCGTAGGGTCAGGCAATGTAAGCTTCTGCGTTAACGAGGGGGCTCTCGCATTCGCGAAGGAGGTTTTGGACTGAAGGAAAATTTGTGCTTCGCGAACGTGAGGGTGTGGCCGCGTTCGCGAAGAAGGAAATGCCTGGGCAGAATATAACATTTCTAAAACAAGGGTTTGGCCATTTTTATCAAAACTTGAGTTTGAGAGCTCGAATTTGGACAAGATTTTGAGGGATTTTCAGATTGATTCTACACTTCATTTTGGTTATATCCCAATAATCTATCAGTAATTACATCTTTAATTTCGGATTTGGGGTTGAAAATTTAGGAAAAAATGGGAAGAAGTTCTTTAACTAAAATTATGAGTTTTGAAAGTTGATTTGAGGTCTGATTCGAGTTATTCTTGTATGTTTGGACTCGTGAGGGAATGGATGTTCATATTTTGTGACTTTTACCCAATTCTGAGACGTGGGCCCGGGGAGGCTTTTTGGGTCGGTTTCCTAATTTCGTGTTTTAGCTTGGATTTCATTAATTAGATTAGTTTCTTATAGATATATTTATGGTATGTAATTGATAATGTCTAGATTTGGGCCATTCAAATTCAGATGTTCGTGGGAAAAGCATTGCTACCGATTGATTGAGCTTGGTTCGAGGTAAGTGGCTTGCCTAACCTTGTGTGGGGAAAATCCCCTTAGGATTTGGTACTGTTATGATATATGAGCACCGTGTACGCGAGGTGACGAGTGTGTACACGGGCTATTTGTTGATTTACTGAGTAATAACATGTTTTCATCTTAATTTAGTATACTAGCATATGTAGTTATCCTGTTAGCCTAGAATACAATGTACGTGTCTTAATTTCTTATCTGAACTCTTTGCAGCATGGTTAGTGGATTCCTGCTTCCTTTCTTGACTTGTACTTAGTCTAAACTGTTGATTTTATTGTTGTAATTGTTATCTTCGTTTGTTTGATCTGCGTATTTACTTTGGGACTACGGGACAGTATCCCGGGAGATCCCCCTACATGTTTAATTTTGAGACTATGAGGCGGTACCTCGGGAATTCTCCCTGTACATTTACTTTTGAGACTACGAGGCAGTACCTCGAGAGTTCTCCCTGTACATTTACTTTTGATACTACGAGGCGGTACCTCGGGAGTTCTCCTTGCATATATATTTTGGGACTACGAGACGGTATCATGGGAGATCCCCTGCTGTTTACTCTGTGTGTTAAACTATCATTTGATGCATCTCATTTTGCTAATTCTAGTCCATTATTAAATTGTATATTTCCTGCCTTATTTTATTATTGACCAGTGGGCCTGACCTGACCTTGTCACTACTCGACAGAGGTTAGGCTTAGCACTTACAGGGTACCATTGTGGTATACTCATGCTACTCTTCTGCATATGTTTTCGTGTGCAGATCTAGGTACATCGTCCCAGCCTCGTTATTAGTCGTGCACTTGTTGCTGCTATGGAGACTTTGAGGTACATCTTCCACGTTCACATACCTAGGAGTCCCCCTCTATCTCTTTGAGTAGTTCTTCTTCTACTACTTCAAAATACAGATGTATAGAACAAATAGTAAATTCTTAGACGCTTGTGACTTATGATGTTCCGGGTCTTGGGAAACTTTGTATGTACCTTTGAGAGTTGTTATTGTATGTGCCGAGCGGAATTTCTATCAACTATTTCATTTATGTTACTGTTAGTGGTTTAGATTTATGTTTTTCATTTTTATTATTATTCCGCAAATGTTAGGCTTACCTAGCCGTAGAGACTAGGTGCCGTCGCGACCGCTCACGAAGGGAAGATCGGGTCGTGATAGAAAACATAAGTTGAAATGGTTGACCGGATATTGACTTATGTGTAAACCACTTTGAAATGGAGTTTTGATGGTTCTGTTAGTTCCGTTGGGTGATTTTGGATGTAGGAGCGTGTCTGGATTGCAATTTGAAAGTCCATATTGGAATTAGGCTTGAAATGATGAAAGATTAGATTTTTGGAAAGTTTAACCGGTAGTGGATTTTTTTATAAGAGGGTCGGATTCTGATTTCGGAAGTTGGAGTAGGTCCATAATGTCATTTGTGACTTGTGTGCAAAATTTGGGGTCTATCGGACATGATTTGATAGGTTTCGGTGTCGATTGTAAAAGTTGGAATTCCTTAGTTTCAATAGGCTTGAATTGGGGTGTGATTCATGTTTTTGATGTTGTTTAAGGTGATTTGGGGGCTCGACTAATTTCGTATGAGATTTTAGTACTTGTTGGTATGTTTGGTTGAGGTCCCGGGGGCCTCGGGATGATTTCGGATGGTTAATGGATCGAAAATGGAACTTGGTGCATGGCTGAAGCAGGGATTCTGCTGGTGTAATCGCACCTGTGGAGCTTTGATTGCAGGTGCGAGATGAGGATGCGCAAATTGTGGCCAAAATTAGGAAGGATTGTGGTCGCAAGTGCGAGGAGTTTTCTGCACCTGCGTGGCTGCAGGTGTGGCATGAAGGGCACAGAAGAGGATGGTGTGCAGGTGCGATTGGGATTTCCGCACCTGCTATTGTGCAGATGCGGAGGATAAGACCGTAGAAGCTGAGGCCCAACTCTAGTAGTTCACCGCATAAGCGGTTGGATTGTCGCTTGTGTGATGCCGCAGATGCGGTTAAGTGTCCGCAGAAGCGGAAAACCTGGGCAGATTATTTAAAACAAGGATTCGCGATTTTGGCTTCATTTCAAACATTTCAAGCACAGGTTTGGGCGATTCTTGAGAGAATTTTCGAGGGGTTTCTTGAGGTAAGTCCCTTGTGCTCATTTTTTATTAATAATCTTGTTTCCCCATTGATTTTCCCACCTAGTTTGTGTGTATTTAAGGTGGAATTTTGGAGTTTTTGGCTAGGGATTTGGAGAGTTTGATTTGGGGATTTGGGTGACAATTTGGTGTCGGATTTTGATAAATTTGGTATGGTTGGACTTGTGGATGAATGTCCTTTCTGGTTTTGTGACTTTTATAGGATTTCGAGACGTGAGCCCGAGGGTCGACTTTGAGTCGACTTTTGGCTTTTGATTGATAACTTAGTATTTTCTTATAGAATTGATTCCTTTAGCCGGTGTTGACTGTATCGCATTGTTTGTGGCTAGATTCGAGACATTCAGAGGCTGTTTCGTGAGGCAAAGGTGTGTTGGAGTAGAGATTTGTCTGGATTGAGGTAAGTAACAGTTCTAAACGTGGCCTTGAGGGTTTGAAACCCCGAGTTATGTGTTATATGCTTGGTGTTGAGATGACGCACATGCCAAGTGACGGGTGTGTGGGTGTGCACCGTAAGAGCTGTGACCTGGTCAATTCCATTGAACAGTATAATGGATTAATCTTGTTGATATCAGTGTTTTCATCATGTGATAAAGTAATTAAGTTGTCAATCATGCTAGAAATCATGTTTAGGCTATTACTCGTATTGTTGGGACCCATAATGGTCGTTTCATTGTTGTTGACTTATTGATTACATTGAAATTTCGTACTCAGTCATATTTTTTCATTGCATATCATATCTCAGTCTCTATTGCTATTTATTGTTGTATCATATCATCATTTTTGGGCTAGTTTCACGACATTGTGAGCCCGAGAGAGAGAGACTGGAGAGATTGATGACTGAGCGAGGTCGAGGGCATGATTGAGAGTGATACTTATGGGATCGGGCTGCATGTCGCAACATGTTTATTTATGTATATCTGGATCTGGCTTATTATAGCTCTTGGGCTGAAGGAGCCCCTCCGGAGTCTGTACACACCCCCAGTGAGCGCAGTTGATTGTATTGAGGGATAGATTTTCCCTGGACATGGATCTTGTCCGAATCATTTATATTTGGGGATGGATATTCCCATGGGGTGGATTGGCCTTATACAGTACTGAGTGACTGACTGTCAGTCGATGCATATATATATATGGGATGGATCTTCCCTGGGTTGTATTGTCCATATACAGTACTGAGTGATTGAGTATTCTGACAGTGTGAGTACACGAGGCTTTCAGCATGGTGCATCACATATAACATGTACATTGGCATGTAAATGTATAGATGTCATACTCATATTATTCAGAATTGATCTATTTTTACTTGAATTGAATTTAACTGTTGAACTTGAAAGCTTGCCTACATTTCTATACTGTTATTTCTATATTGAATTGTACCTTCTGATTTCGTCACTACTTTTCATTCCAAAGGTTAGATTTGTTACTTATTGAGTTGGTTGGACTCACGCTACACCATATACCTCGTGTGAAGATCCAGGTGCTTCAGGTCATGGCGGTTGCTGAATTATGGAGTCTGGATTTTCGGAGAATATCGAGGTAGTTTCTTGGAGTTTGCAGACCTTGACTCTCCCTCCTTATCTTTCATTTTATGTTTTCAGTTTTTATTTCCTAGACGGTGTACTAGACTATGTCTTTGTGTAGATGCTCATGTGCTCGGTGACGCCCCAGTTTTGGAAAGACTTTGTATTGAATTATGATTTCACTCTATTTTTGAAAGATTTTCCTTAATTTTAACTGCTTCTATATCTTTTAAAGCTTTAGAGTGTTTGAAATATCTACGTAGTCGGCTTGCCTAGTACTATGATAGGCTCCATCACGACAGGTTGATTTTGGGTCGTGACAAATAATAATTCAACTAACATTGTTTGAATGAAAATGTGAATATAACTCAATTCCCTAATAAACATGAACTAGACTAACTTAAGTAGAAAATAAATCGGCTCTACGAACAGGCTCGGTCAGCAACTTCAAGTGTATTGTCAACTGAAAATTCAATGCTTCTTATGCTTAGTAGATGTATAAAAGGATAGTATTCAATAGTCCTTAGGCGCTACTACCCTCTCTTCTTGGAGATCATTTACCCTTTCGCGGAATTGTAAGACCATGAATCTCTCATGGAAAGGCCAATTCGCAGCAACACACTCTGGTAGTTCATTCGCTATCATAACAACTAGAATATTATTTTTCTTAGTAAAAAGTCTTCCATACTTTGAATCCAGCCGGACTTCCTGCCCATCGAGTACCTTTAATAATGTATCTGCATAGGCAGTCCCCGTCTGAGTGTAGGAAGTATACCCATCATTTAAGTCTTTACAGCTCCGAGATCTTTTGGAGTCCTAGACACAGTCAAACTCTAATCTACTTAAAAGTCCGGAGATCATAAGAACTCCTCAAGATTCATGACTCCTATCTGCAGATATCTTTTTAAGAATACCTTCCACAAATATCATACTGTAGAACTTTTGTAGTAAAAGTTACTGCCTTTGTAAGGATCTTCAGCAGTTACTATGAGAACCAAGTTCTTAGCACAAGTTCATTACACACACTTGTTAATCATCAAAAGACAAACTCAATATATTTTGCCTTTTTGATGATGACAAGTGTTGTGCTTATTAACCAGGAAAGAACTTAGAACTATCAAGTATTAATATAAATAAAGCATCAATCATCAAATATTAAGAATAGGTGAACTGGAAAATGAATTCCCACCCTCCCTACCCCATTGTATCTTCCCTTTTTTGGCATCATCGAAAAGATGAAAAGCTATGAGAGAAACTAAGCAACCTAACATAATACAAGATTCATGGCCACTAGGGCTACACAAAAAGCACAAGAGAAATCATGACAAAATGAATTACTCTGATGATATTAGCCACGTAGGAGGCAGGAGACTAACATAATAATATGCATTAGACTGTGTCAATTTAAGCCAAAGGCCTTGACCAAAAAGGCATTAAAATAAAATAGTTCAGACATTCCTGCAGACTAATTAGAACTAAACATAAAATATAAAATATAGGACACCACTTGGAACACTAGACTGAAACAAGTGACACGGGGATAAGGACCAAGTTCAGGGGTAAGAGGTAGATGGAGTCAAGGACTTCACAAGAGTTGTAATTTGTTGCGCATGAGCTTCTCTGTCCTTTCTCAACTCCTCCCTGGGCTACTTGATTTATTCCTTAGTTTATCATTATCTTCTCTGAGCTTATCATTCTCTTCTAAGGCAAACTCCAGCGTGATCTCACCATAACCACACTGTCTGAGCGTGATTGCATCCAGTACATCATTATGATTTCCGAACTATTACTCGGGCAAGGAGATGTTGAACTTGTCAAACAACTCAGTCAGCATGAACCATAGGGCAAGGCATGCCTAGGTTTTGAGGAGTCAGCATACCTTGCCATGTGTTAAATCATCAAGCTAGGAAGATTGATGGCCTTCACAATATCTTGTAGTTACATCACAGCCATGTCAAGCATAGTGGCCTCATGCCTCCTCTTAGACCTCTACAGAATATACGAATTCACAAAGTGAAACAACAACTTGTGAAAAGGTATCAAATCTATCTTATATACCTTTTGAGGGGCATCCAGCTCAAACTTCTAGTAAATTCTTTTGGCTACCACAATGCATGTATCCACATCATTGTCAATTGCTGGCCGCTTCTTCTTCAGATAATTAGCAAACCCCAAAGATATACTACAAAAAAAAACTGGAATTAGCTATGAACATCGTCGCTAAGTTGATGCTAAAATGCTCATACCTAGCAAAATTTCTTGATAATTTGTCGCTAATCCGTCGCTAAATGAGATTAGCGACGGATTTCTCTTTTTAGCTACAGAATTTGTCTGTTGATAAAACGTGATTTTTTAGTAGTGAAAGTATATTCAGCAGCAATCCAAGTTCTTTAGCATCAAACTCCAACTCAAAACCTCTCAAAGAGCTCTTCACTACTTTACCATCAAACTAAAAGTTGGAATACAAATCAACCACTGCAGGTGCACATACAGGGAGAATGGGTTTTACAAACATTTGTGTCCACCCTTGCATGTCAAGCTCCTCTACCAATTGTTTCATTCCCTTTTCATTAGTGTTGGCTAAGATCTTTCCATTCAGAACCTTTCTACTCTGGAACTCTGTCATCATGTCAAGTATCTCTGACAGCCATTTTCTTTTTCCCTCTAATCTTCTTCTGAGATGTAAAAGTTGTTGCTTTGACAGGTTTAGCAAAGTTCTTTTGACTGGTGATTTCTTTCCTTTAAGGTAAGAAATAGGTTTTTCATCCACATGTGGTTCAACAACAGTCTTAGCAACTGCAATTAATTTCCTTGTTCATTTTTTCTTCTAGCTTCCTTAATCATTTGCTCATCCACAACCTTTTTATTACTCCTGGTGAGGGGAGTTCTAGTAGGAGGAGTCACAACCTTCTTTCCTTGTAAAGCTACTTTTGTAGATTTAGTTGTGGTTTGCCTATTCTTTCCCACTTCAGAGTGGCAGGTCATACTCATCACTTTCAACATATTCATCCCCCAGGAAAGGATTTAAGTAAGGCCTTGGTTCCGCAGAGGCTTGTTCCACATTAACATATTACAAAGCGGCCATGACTGTATCTCCAATAGTCATAGATCCGTCAGACTTCTCACTCTCATGTTTCACTCTCAGATTCAGTATTATCAACATCACTCTCTTTCTCATCTTCACCTAGTCCTTCATGGTTATTTTCTTCACCATCAGATCCCCCTTCTCCCTCAGTTTATTTTTCCTCTTCTGATTCTCACTTCTGCTCTCCTTTCTCCTCTTCTGATTCTCCATCATTCTCACTTTTCTTCTCTTCTGAATGGTGTTCTTTCTCGCCTTCCACATCTTCCTCTTTTTTGGTTTCCTCTTCTTTCTCATCGTCAGTCCAGCTATAGGTACTCTTATCAGAACCATTATTTTCTATTTTTTCCTTCTCTTCTTCCCCCTCTACCTAGACTAATCTACAACTACTTCTTCACTAACATGTTGTGCTACAACTAAATTTTTAAGTGCAGAAGTTGCTCCATGTGTTGTTTCCCTCAAGGGTTCAACTATGTGAGACACATCTATAGCAGAAATCGGTACGTCCAGTTTTGATGGAGAATGTTTTACCTGAGAATGTCAATCGTAGCTTCCCCTGAGTAGTAGATTCCTTCATTTCAGGTTCCCCATAGTAGTACCAATGTCAATTTGTTTTCTACCTTTCACTAACTTCCTTGATGTGGCCTTGGCCTTTGTTGGATTGGAGATAATCTATGGTGCAGACAAAGTGGATTGAGTGCTTGTTTTGGGAGATGGAGGTAGTGAATCAACACCGGGTGGTGGTGCATAGACACTAGTAGATGGAGGTTGAGGAACAACAGGCGGTGGTGCAGAGACAACAGAGGATTTCATATTCTTTTGTGGCTTAGCTTTCTCACTTTTAGACTAAGAACTAGATTTGGACGAGGATTTGGATTTTGAGGGAGTTTAGCTGGGTTTTGTCATAATGAAGAAGAGATAAGAGAATCAATACTTTTGCCCAAGGATTGAGTGAGAACATTGGATTTTGCAGAATGGTGGAAAGATATGGTTTATAAGGGGAAGAGAGAGAGAGAGAGAGAGAGAGAGAGAGAGAGAGAGAGGGAGTACTAATTTGAGTTCCAACGGTATTCTTATAATGGATATGTTTGACAACCGGAATTTTGGAAATAATAGGACTCTTAACATAATTGATTCCCCCTTGAAATTTGACTCTTATAATGGATAAAATTGAGTCCTATTTGGCTTTGGAAGTCTGATTACAGTAGTATTTGCATTATTAAGATGTAATGCACTTTTGACAAAATGGCACATACCTGAGTTGAAGAACCAACTCCTTTTGTAGCTCCTTAGTCCTTCCCATAGTAAAGCTTCAAACAAAATAATGTTATAATACATCAGCATCAGTTAAATTCTCAAGGCAAGTATGTATACTAAAACAGTATGAGACTGAATCAAATATTAGTTACTCAAACACCTACAGCTATTTCTTGTTCTAGCCAATCATTGGGGTTCAACTTAGTGAGAAGAATTAATTAATCCTAGTTCCAGCATGTTCCTTTTAAAATGATCTCTACTAAGTGCCTTACTGAAACTATCATCAATTTGACCTTCAATTTACATAAATTTATTAAGATTTTTCCCTTTTCTATATTGTCTCTAAGAAAATGGTATCTAATGTTAATATGCTTGGTTCTCTTATAATGATATGGATTTTTAGCAATATTTATGACACTAGTGTTTTCATTAAAAATGGGAACACAATCAACAAAGATACCATAGTCCCTGAGTTGCTGCCTTATCCATAGAAATTGTGTACAACATGATGTTGCTGGCACATACTATGATTAGCTCTAAATAAAACGATTGAGTTCGGATTCTTTGTTCCCTAGGACACAAGGCAAGAACCTAGAAAGTGAGATGTTCTAGAAGTGCTTTTCCTGTCAACATGAAAACCTGCATTGTCAGCATCATGATAATCAACTATCTCAAAATTATACCCTCTTGGATACCACAACTATAAGTCAGGAGTTCCTTTCAAGTATTTGAGTATTCTTTTGATTGCCTTTAGATTAGATTCTTTGGAATTTTCCTGAAACCTTGCACAACACCTACGTTGAACATAATGTCAGGTCTGCTTGAAATTAGACACGAAAGTGATCTAATCATTCATCTGTACAGTTTTTACTCCACATTTTTTCCTTTTTCATCTAGATCAAGCTTTATGGCATTGGAAATAGGATTATTATTTAATTTTGAAGATTCCATGTTGAATTTCTTCAAGAGCTCTTTGATGTACTTTTACTGGTAAAACATAGTTCCAGTAGGTGTTTGTTTGATTTATAACCCAAGAAAGAAATTCAACTCACCCATATTGCTCATCTCAAATTCTTTACACAGTGTCTCATTAGTAGCTCCAATAATATTATCATCCACATACACTTGTACAATCAAAAGGTTTTTTCCTTTATTTTTCAAAAATAATGTGTTGTCTACTTTCTCTCTTAGAAAGTCTTAGTTAGAAAGGAACTTTGACCACTCTCATACCAAGATCTTGGGGCCTACTTTAGTCCATACAGAGCTTTGTCCAACTTGAAGACATGATCAGGGAATTCTTCACTTTCAAAACTAGGTGGTTGTTTTGCAAACACTTGCTCTTTCAGATAGCCATTGAGAAATACTTTTTTTACATCTAGTTGATATAGTGTAAACTCCATATAGTCAATACCCTCTTCTTGATTGTATCCCTGAACCACCAATCTGGCTTTGTTTATTGTGATATTTCTTGCTCATCCAATTTGTTTTTGAACGCCCATTTGCTTCCTATAACAGTTCTATTTTTAGGATTTTGTACCAGGTGCGAAACTTTGCTTCTTTCAAATTGATTTAGCCCCTTCTGCATAGCAGTTATCTAGTCTAATCTCTAGAGTTTCCTTTATGTTTTTTGGTTCTATTTGAGACAAAAAGGCAGTGAGTGCACACAAAATTCTCATAGATGATCAAGTTTGCACTCCTACAATTGGATAAGTGATGATATCTTCAAGAGGATAAAAGCTTTGGTGTTTCCATGTCCTAACTTGTAGGCCTTGAGATGATACAGCAGAGGAGTTGCCAATAGGACTAGGGACAATAGGTTCAGATTCACCTTGCTGGGTATCTGGTAGAATTGTGCCCCCTTCCTCATGTACTTCCTGATCACTTCCATCTCCTTATAATTTGCTTAATGATCCTTCCCATTGTTGTTCAGATTCTCCTTCAATCTCAGAAGCCCTTTCTCATGTGAGCCCTATAGCATAATAGTCTTTATCCTGCAAATATTTCTCAACCATATTGTTAGATTCATTAAAGATGACATGAATATTTTCTTCCACACACGTAGTTCTTTTATTAAATACTTTATATTCTTTACTATATGGTGAATAGACCAATAATAATCCCTCATCACTTCTATCATCAAACTTACCTAAAGCTTCTTTACCATTATTTTTCACAAAGCATTTATATCTAAAATCACTTAGGTGAGTAATGTTGGGATTTCTTCCTTGAAGTAACTCATAGGGAGTTTTCTCAAGAATAGGTCTGACCATGGATCTATTTAGTAGATAATAAGTAGTATTGACATCCTCATCTCATAAACTTTTAGGCAGTCCACTCACAATCAACACAGCCCTACCATTATCTTATAATGACATGTTCTTTCTTTCCAAAAAATCATTTTGTTATGGATTTCTAGGTGGAGAGAAGTTATGTTCAATCCCATGAGTGCTACAAAACTCAAGGAACTTAGAATTTCAAACTTAGTTCCATGATCTGTTCTAATGCTTGACACAAGACTCCCTATTTTCTGTTGAATCATTCTGACAAATACACAAAAAAAACATCAAAATTTTCATCCTTAGATGCTAAAAACACGGTCAATATGTACCTAAAGAAGTCATCAACAATTACAAACTACTTCTTCTTTACCTTGCTGTTTACTCTCATGGGTCCACATAGGTCCATATGAAGAAGTTCAAGAGGTCTTGAGGTGCTAACATCTTTCGTAGATTTGAAAGAAGATCTTATATGCTTACTTCTAACACATGCATCACAGACCTTATCAGAGGTGAACTCAAGTTTTGGTAACCCAAGGACCAGGTCCTTTGTTACCAACTTATTGAGTTGGGACAGACTGGCATGACCTAGTCTTCTATACCACAGTAGCGGATGATCTTCCACTACACTTAAACATGTGTGCTCACTTTGAAGGAAAGACATAATAGATATCTTGTAGACATTGTTATGTCTCTTACCTTTCAGAATAGTTTCATTTGTAATCTAATTTTGTGGCATTGCAGATTGTTGAGTTGAACTTTACCTCATTACCTTTATCACACATTTGGGATATGCCAAGGAGATTATGCTCGAGCCTAACCACATAGTACACATATTCTATAGCATGAGAGAGTGATTTACCAACTTTACCAATTCCAGTTATTTGTCCCTTATTTCCACTTTCAAAGGATAGACTCCCTCCTTAGAAGGTTGTTAGTGAGAGGAAGTGCTTCTCTTCACCGGTCATATGTATTGAGCAACCATTGTCCAGATCCAATTTGATTGCTTCCTCTCACTTTAGCCTGCAACATAAATCACAAGTTGGCCTTACGAACCCATACAAGCTCGCTCCCTTTTTATAAAAAAATATTAATAAAGTCCCTTTTTGCCCAAAAGGGCATGACATTAGATGTCACCTTTCTTTTATCCTCAATCCGTTTAGATTAAACAGAGGAAGTGAATTTTGTTTTCTCTTTTAGTGCCACATGTTTAGGTGAGCTAAAAGTATTCGTAAATTGAGCATGAATTAAGGCAGGAAAACTATCTCTAAATGTCCAAACTTTCCATATTGAATGCACATTTTGTTATCAGAGATTTCTACATAGCATCAAATCTTGGTACAGGTTTCGTGTACCCAATTCTTGTCTTATTTGTGCTCTAATTTTCATTCAGCAAGTTGAATGCATCAGATGACCTATGCCACTTACTTATTCTAGATAGCTCATATTTTTCCTTTTCAAGATTCTCTTGAAGAGACTTATTCATGGTATCAGCATCATACAGCCTATCCTTAAGATCTCATAGTTCCTTTTCAAAGTTACCTTGCAAATCACTAATTATTCTATTTCTATTTTTAGAAGTTTGTTGTTGATTCAATGAAGTAAGTTCGAGAACTTGGTCCTTAAGACCCTTAATCTGTTTTCAATTTTGTTTGTTTCAAGTTTTTTGAAATTAAACTTGACACAAGAAAGATTACTTACTAACTATCATTTCCAGCACTTAATATGTCAATTGCAACATCTCATCTTCCTTTCCCTCCTCATTTTCACTACCACTATCTTCATACGCTGCTAGGAAGGCTTGTTTCATGGCCTCAGTGAATCCCTTGCCTAGAACTTTGTCTCTGTATGGACCACGCTCCTTTAACTTGTTCCTTTTTTTATTTCACAGCTCTTTCTTTCTTCCATTCAAATTTTCACTTTAGATAGCCTTTGACCATGTGATCCAGCTTGTTACACTTGTAGCATCCATCATATGAGAATTTTTCAACATGCTTAGATTTGCCCTTTTTTCTCTCTTTGGTCTATTTCCGAAATTCTTCATAAATTTTTGAACTTAGAAAACAGTGCGATAGACAGATTATCATTATCAGACTCATCTTCATCTGTAGCCTTGAGAACCAGGGCCTTATCTCTTTTTGGTTCTTGCTTGCGTAATTCCAGCTTTTTCATTTCATGAGTTTTTAAGTTCTCAATCAACACGTCTAATGAGATTTTGTCCAGCTCCTTCGCTTCCTGAATGGCTGTAAATTTTGGTTTCCATGAGGCAGGAAAAATCCTCAAGACTTTGCTAACCAATTCTTCATAAGTGAACACCTTTTTCAGTGACTTTAATTCATTAGTTATAATAGTGAATCTAGTCATCATCTCCCGAATATGATTAGATTCCTTCATGAGAAGAGTTCATAGTTTATCATTAGCAACTCAATTCTTGGTCTCTTTACTTGATGTGTCCCTTCATGAGTAGTTTGAAGAGCATCCCAAATTTCCTTCGCATTGGAGCAAGAAGATATCTTGTTGTGTTCGTCAGGATGAGAACTTTTTTGGCCTTGGCATTCTTTTTCATCATTCTGAAATTAGCTGCTATAAATTTTGAGGGATCCTTGGGAACAGTCTCATTCTGCCCATTTTTCTTTGTGGGAGTCAATTGTTTTCGATTTACTATACGCCATAGTTCATAGTCATCCTCCGTTATGATGTCCCCGATTCTTGCCTTCCACCAACTGTAATATTTTTTATTAAAAGGGGTGGTCCAGTAGTTGACTGTCCTTTGTTAATTTTGGGCAGAGCACTCATCTATTCTAAGATCTCTCGAGGTGTTAACCACATTTAAGATAACCCGCTCTAATACTAAAGAACTTGGTTCTTTACCCTACTGCTTGCGCTTAAGCACAATCAACAGAAAAGTAAAGAACAATAATTTAACGTGAAAATCACCCGGATCAAAGGTGCAAAAATCACGACCTACAACGTAGGATTTAACTTCAACTTCACCAGAACAAATAAGCCAAATGTGCATACTACAAATCTTGTAACCTAATACACCTCCACACTTCAACTACTTCTACTTATTGTATGAAAACTACAAGTTACTCTAACTTTCAAATTCAAACAACAATTCAACTAACATTGTCCAAATGAAAACGTAAATACAACTCAATTCCCTAATGCACATGACCTAGACCGACTCAAGTAGAAAATGAACTGGCTCTACAAACAGTCTAGTGAGCAACATCAAGTGTATTGTCAACTGAAAATGCTATATTTCTTATGCTCAGTAGATGTGTAAAAGGACAGTCCTTGGGCAGAGTATTTAATTAGTCACAACTCTGACATTTTTGGTGAGTCTTAGACATAGTCAAACTCTAATCCGCTTACAAGTCCTGAGATCATAAGGACTCCTCAAGCTTCATGACTCCTATCTGCAGATATCTTTTTAGAATACCTTCCACAAATATCGGACTACAGTAACTTTTGCAGTAAAAGTTAATGCCTTATAAGGATTCTTCAACAGTTACATTGAGAACATGGCTCTTATCACATGTTCATTACACACACTTATTAATCATTAAAATACATAACTCAATAAAGTTGGACCTTAAGGCTCAATATTCATTTCCCACGTAATATTATGGGCTCACAAAAAACTTTTTAGCATTTCCTCATTTCAACTATCTTATTTTAATTATATTGTTTATCCTAAAATTTAGATAACAATTAAACTTATATTGTGGTTTTAAGGATATATTATTTCACCCAATACCAATTGATAAATGAGAAAGTAAATGACTGAATTAAACTATAAAATAAATCAAACCAGTATGCAAGTTGAGCCTCGACCACGAAATGATGTATTCTTGAGGTGATAGTAGTACAAGAATGATTAAGATAAAATAATTTTGATGAACAGTAAGCAGAACAATAAGCAAGAAAGAAATGATTGTATAGTTTTTTCTTCGTGAAGAATGATCATTACAAATCACTGAAATTCCCCTTTATATAGTAGAGGAATCCTAATTATGGTATACTTCTAATTACAGAAGGGAATTGTATAAACAGTTGATTATCCACTATTCGTTTGATCCATTCCGAGATTCACGCTACGATCCTCGACTAATCACAGATATCTCGCTCTTTCCGTTACTAAGCTATCCCGATATTACTTGAAGTCTATCTCTTTTGTCTTCGATTGATACCGACCTCGATATAGAAAGAGGCTTCGATTTCCGACTCAATGTCTCAGCTCTTCGATGCAATGTCCCAGTCTCGATCAAATAGTGAAATAAGGTAGCCCCGATTTCTACCGTATACAGATAGTCCCCTCGTTTCTTGGAATATAATGATAAGAAACGAATTGAGCCTTGATTTTTTGATGACCTCGATGGACAGTGATGTCATCCTCGTGACATAAGCAATGAAAGTGACCAAAACATCCCGTCGGTACAGTTCCCCAAATCATTAATGCACCAGTGGGCGGTTGTCCACTAGTGTTGTCTAACCGTCACCGTAAATCTATAAATATGGCTTCTTTTTGTTGAACCAAACTTTACTTTCATCTTCATCAGTTCTTTTAAGCTTTTAACTCTCTCAATCTCTTCTCTTTCATTACTCCTCAGGTCATCTCCGCTAGTTTTGAACCACCAGAACTTATCACTTTCCTTTTCTTCAACTCATATAATGGTGAAAACATCCAAAACCGTTCCACAAAAGGAAAAATCTTCCTCTTTTTCTTCACGGTTGGCCGGCGGTAGAACGCCGGTGGAACCACTTCCTGAGGAGTGCGTTCCCGGTCCGTGTGTTCTTATGTCTGACTTCAAAATCGAGAATCCTCTATTGGTCCCTGGTCGATGTGAGCATGTCGAGGTATATCTGCTCGATAACGGTGGGATATATCGAGGATATCAAAAGGGATTGCAACTGGGTCAAAATTTTTGTAGATTTCCCCTTCCCCTGAAGAAAGAATTACTACCCACGTGAAAGGGTTTCTAAGCGTTTACACTTACCCTTTCACGTTAGTCCTCCTCGATCCAGTCATCATTGGCTTCTGCCATCAATATCAAGTGACTCTAGGCCAAATACATCCTTCCTTTTGGCGCATTGTGATCATGCTTGGATTCTTCACCAACAAAGCTGAGGAGTTGTCGTTCACTCTCGACCACCTTATCAGACTATATAGTCCCCATGTTTTTCGGGTATTAATCAAGTTACAATGTCGAACAACCAAGGCTTTATTCTCGAGAATCGACGAGGACAAAGATCGATGGTGGATGGGCCGGTTCGTTTGGGTGAGGACCTGTGATCTCATCTCGAAGAAAAAAATGCCATTTCCCGAGAAATGGAACCCAAAGCGTAAGTAGCACCTTACTCGTTGGTTTTTATATTGTGTTTCATTTTCTGCTTCATCTAATAACTTCTTTCGCTAAGCAGCGGTTCCCTGGGTGCCTCGAGCGGTCCCTGACCTCGAGGAATGGGTTTGAAAGTTGGCTTTGACTTCTTCCTATGCCGGGTGTGTTGGCATTAGTTGACATAAGGCCGATGGGAGGCAAAGAACCATGGTAAGTTTCCCTTTTCTCATACCTGATGTATTGACTGGACTTTTTTTTACTTACGCAGTCCTTTCTTGTGCATGCCTGAAAAAGGATGTAGTTTTGCGGTCTCCTAACAGTGAGAAAGAGGCTATGGCCCCGGCTCCGAAGCCGGGGAAGGATAATAAGAGAAAGAGGGCCTCGACATCCGAGGACCCTAAACCCAAAAAGGCAGCAAGTCGGAAACCAAAGGGGGAAGTCATTCCTCTAACTATGGAGTCAGTCCAAAGGCTGAGGGAAGAAGAAGAAAAGGAAAACGAAGGCGGTGACTCGGCACTAGTGACTCGAGTAAGGAAGACTGCTGAGAGCGCCAAGTCCTCTAAGCTAGCGGCGGTTTTCGAGACCCTTCCTCGTGATGAGGAGGTTTTGAAGAAAGATTCGGGCAAATTCCCTGAATCACCTGAGGTCGAGGTTATCCTTCATCCAACAACAAACATAGCAGAGGGGGATGGTTCCGAGGCCCCAAGAGCTGAACAGAGCGCCCCGAGCGACTCTCTTGGGGCAGTGACAACAGGTCACTCACCCTTTCTCCCGGACTTTTCCGAGGAGTCCATAAGGGATACTCGAGCCATAAGGACTCTTGAAATAGGCAGAGTCCCCGATGAGGAGGATCTCTTTCGAGATTGTTTTACTGGATTTGATGATGCCTCTAATTTCAACGACGCATACAGCCTCTTCGAAGAGGCCCAACACCTTCTGAGCCGAGTAAGTATTGATTTTATTGCTGTAGTTTTCTTTCACTTTTCCTTCTTTCTATCTAACTTCTATCTTTTCCCATACATGATTTCTCTAAGCCTCGAGCCGACTTAACTAAATGTGAAGCCGATTTCCAAAGGCTTTCAAAGGAGAAGAATGCTCTCAAGCTTCTCTGTGGGCAGAATGACGAGGAGATCAGGGACCTCCAAGGCGATTTGGCCAGAGCCTATATGGAGGAAACCGAGTTGAACGAGCAGGTAACAATTCTCTTGAAAAAATACAAGCTCGATTTGAGGGTGGAAACTAACACTTTAATGTCACAGTTGCAGCAAAAGATTGAGAAGATCGAGTTATTCTGGGAGGAGGTCGATCAAGAAAAGGCTGACTGCTATAAGTGGAAGGAAGGCATGGACCACTTTACTGCAAAGAAAGAGACCACCTTGGCTCAATTTTCATCGGCTGAAGTCTAACTTTGGAATATTAGGGAGAAGTGCTTGGTTTAGGCCAAAAGGATCGAGGAGCTCGAGGCTGAAATGGCTAAGGCCCAAGGTGATGCCGAAAAGGCAAAGGCCCAGGCCGACTAGTCGGTAGCCATATATCTGGCTGATGATGAGGCTGCTCAAGCACAACTGAGGGAGGCTACTGATTGAGCACAATGGACTACTAAGCTAGAAAAATACCAATCTCGGAGAGAGACCCTCAAGGAGATTCATGCCCGAGGTTTCGACCTTTTGGAGGAGATAGCTCAGGCAAAGATGCATGAAACTGATGCTACGCTATTGGCCTCTTCTGACGATGACGATGACGATAAAGGTAGCAAGACTGGGTCTGATAATGGTGAGGGTACCGAGGAGGAAGCTTCCCCCGAGGAAGAAGTCACTCCCCAGCATAGTTAGGGCTCTTGTATTTACCTTTTTCTTTGTGTAGGACCCTTGTCGGTCCTTGTAAATTCCCTTGTTCAAATATAAAAAATATTTCCTTTCTTAAACTTCATCCCAATTTTGCCTTGTGATATTCAAACCTGTTTTGTGCCTTGTAAAATTTTGACATACTTTATGCCTTGCGAATAATATGTTTAAGGCTTCAATTTTTGGGCAACTTGGTCGAAGCCACACTAATACTGCTTTTGTAGTCGAGTGAGTTCGTACTCGAACTCGAAGTAATAGAGCCCTTAGGTTTGAATTGAACGAGAATGGGCTTTCAAACTGTAGTCGAGTGATATTTTACTTGAACTCAAAGTAGTAAAACCCTTACATTTTAATTGAGTGAGAACAGATTCTCGAACTAAAAAATGTAATGGCCCTTTAGGCTCTTTGAATCGGGCCGATATGGCCTCAGAAGAATGGATTTTTTCCCCTTTTCCGCTTAGAGATTTTACATATAAGAATTTCGTTATACCTTAGCATGAATGTTTTACCCATTGGGCTTTTTGGAAGTTTAATATTGATCGAAACCCTTTACTTTTTATGCCCTAGCACAAATTTGTATTTAAACAATTTGATACCACTTAAGGTTTTCAAGAGATGATATTATCGAAGCCCTTTGATTATTTTGCCGAGGGTAGCCTTTTTTAACCGGTTTTCAAAAAAATTCGAAGGCCTGTTTTTATTGCGGGATTCAGACGTCTCTGAGCCGCGTAAGTTTGTCCGTAGACTTTGGGTATGCCTCTTGGGCTTATTTTCCTAATAATACTTTGAACTTTTTCAAAGTGTTAGTCCTCGAGTATGGTGGCCTTGGCCTATAAAATCGAGGATTGCCTCTTTGAGGTTTTACGGTTTCGAAATTAGATAGTTTGAACATGTTGATTTTTTAAGGCAGTCCCCGAGTATGGGGTTGATCGTTCAAGGTGTAGTTGTACTTGTCCTTTGAGCCAGATTTCACAAGAAATCATTAGTATGGAACTTGTAAGGTAAAATTTTCATTAAGGCACAGGATATCTGGTAAGGAAAAGTACTTTTTTCAATAGTTCATACATGCGTACATGTTTTTCCATTAGCTCTCAAGTAATCTATACGGACACGGTTCATTCGACTGTTTGTCCCATTACAAAGTTTTCCTATCGAGACCCTGTTGAAATGAATTATTTTCCTTGAAAATATAACATCTGAGGGTGATGCCCACCCAGTATTCAAGGTTGATTGTAAAGAAATCTCGGATACTCTAAGTCAGCATGAATAATGGTTTCCTCGTTAAAAACCTTGCCGAAAAAAACCCATATGGCATAAAAATCGATCGAAGGGAAAAAGACTGCAACACGTGCTTTAAGAATCTAATATCTTCCTGCTTGAAGAGCACGCCGATACCTTTACTCAAACACCTGAAAATAAGTTAGTGTAAAATGTAAACGAAAAAGTAGAAGGTCATACCTTAACAATAATATCGTTTGAGGAGTGCGACGTTTATCGTGCCAAGCTTGTAGGATCCCTTTCCGATAATATCGAGGACTTGATATGGTCGTTCCCAATTTGGACTGGTTTTTCTTCGTTAGGGTCTCGAGTGTTGAGGGTGAATTTTCTCATAACCAAGTCCCCGATTCTGAAGTGTCGAAGGTTGGTCCTTCGATTATAATACCTTTCGATGCGTTGTTTTTGCGCGGCCATTCGAACAAGGGCGGCTCTCATTTTTCATCTAGTAGTTCGAGGCTAGTATTCATAGCCTTATGATTTAGTTCTTTCATTGTGTATTGAAATTTGGCGCTGGTTCCCCCGACTTCGACCGGGATCAAAGCTTCGGCGTCGTATACTAAGGAGAACGGTGTTTCCCCCGTACTGGATTATGACGTTGTTTGATATGCCCAAAGGACTTTGGGTAGAATTTATCTCCATTTTCCCTTGGCATCGTTCAACCTTTTCTTCAGATTCTGGATGATGGTCTTGTTTGTTGATTCGGCATGTCCGTTTTCGTTGGGATGATATGGTGTCGATAAAATCCTCTTTATTTTGTGATCTTCGAGAAACTTTGTTATTTTTTTGCCGGTGAATTATTTTGCATTGTTGCATGAAATCTCGGCAGGTATCCCAAATCGGCATATGATGTGATACAAGATGAAGTCTATAACTTCTTTTTCTCTGACTTTGTCGAAGGTTTGTGCTTCAACCCATTTAGAGAAATAGTCAGTCATAATTTTGTGAACTAGTGATTCGGCCCCGGAGTGGTTTCCACAAGTACCCTCGTGAACTTCTCGTAGAATAATCGGTGTCCCTGGTCCCAGGCATACTGCTAACGGTAACATCCTCCTGTAAAATGTTCAATCCTCAACCAATGTGAACCGAGCAACTTTTGTTCGTAGAGTCCTTGATTCCTTAGGGTTCGATGAGAGCTTTCCGTTTTTAGATACTCAATATATTTATTCCTCCAATCCTAAGTTAGGCTTGTGGAGTTTATCTTAGCATGACCTTCTTCGATTACTGACTTCGACAGTTGAACGAAAGTCCCCGAGTTGATTTCATCGTCCTCGACTGATGATCCCAGATTCACAAGGGCATCTATTTCATTGTTCTGTTCTCGAGGTACATGCTACAAAGTCCATTCTTTAGAACGATGTAACATTACCTGCAGCTTATCCAAATACCTTTGCATTCTATCCTCTCGAACCTCAAAGGTTCTGTTTACTTGGTTTACTACCACTAGGGAGTTGCATTTGGCTTCGATGACTTCCGCTCCTAAGCTTTTAGCTAGTTTGAGACCTGCAATCATGGCCTCGTACTCGGCTACATTATTAGTCAACTTAGAAGTTTTGATAGATTGCCTAGTAGTATTGCCCCTGGGCAGTTTCAAAATGATTCCTAGCCCGGACCCTTTCACATTCAAAGCGTCGTCTGTAAAAAGGGTCCACACCCCCGATGATGTACCCGATTTTAACAAAAGTTCCTTTTCGACCTCAGATACGAGAGTTGGTGTGAAGTCAGCCACGAAGTCTGCTAAAATTTGAGACTTGATGGTCGTTCGAAGTTGATATTCGATATCATACCCATTGAGTTCGACGGACCATTTGGCCAATCGGCCCGACAATTCAGGCTTATGTAAAACATTAAGAACAGGGTAAGTGGTTATTACACATATTGGGTGACATTGAAAGTACGATTTTAGCTTCCTAGAGGCGCTTATTAGAGCAAGTGACAATTTTTCTAAGTGTGGATATCGAGTTTCTGCTTCTCCTAGAGTTCGACTTACATAATAAACAGGAAATTGGCGTACCTTTCTATTCTCGAACTAGGACACCACTTACCGCGATTTTTGAGACCGCTCTCATCTGCCGTTGGAGTTTGAAGTAATGGTGGGCTCGAGAGATATCATTTTAATTTTTCTAACGCCTGCTGGCATTCCGGGATCCAGGCGAAATTGTTCTTCTTTTTGAGTAGTAAGAAGAACCTATGGCTCCAATCTGACGATCTCTAGATGAATCGACCTAAGGCAGCTATCTGCCGTGTCAGCCTTTCTACGGCTTTAATAATGTCCACGAATGTGATGTATTCGATAGCCTTGATTTTATCAGGGTTGATCTCGATCCCTCGATTTGACACCATAAAACCGAAGAACTTACCCGAACCGAACCCGAAAGCACATTTCTCGGGGTTGAGCTTTATGTTGTATTTTCTCAGTATCTTGAATGTTTCCTGCAAATGTGTCAAATGGTCCTCTGCACGCAGGGACTTAACTAGCATATCATCAATATATAATTCCATCGACTTACTTATTTGTTCTTCAAACATTTTATTTACTAGGCATTGGTAGGTAGAACCTGTGTTTTTTAGCCCAAAAGGCATTACGTTATAGCAATATGTCCCATACTTAGTGATGAATGAAGTCTTTTCCTGATCCTCCGGATTCCTTTGAATTTGATTGTACCCGGAGTAGGCGTTGAGAAAACTAAGGGTCTCGTGGCCGGCCGTGGCATCGATCATGCGATCGATGTTAGGCAGAGGAAAAAAGTCTTTGGGGCATGCCTTGTGTAAATCTTTATAATCTACACACATCCTAAGTTTGTTCCCTTTTTTAGGGACTACGACTACATTTGCTAACAATTCGGGATATTTTACTTCCCAAATGGATCTTATTTTGAGAAGTTTGGTTACCTCTTACTTGATGAATGTGTGTTTTACCTAGGACTAGGGCCTTCTCTTTTGTTTCACTGGCCTGAACTTCGGGTCCAGACTCAATCGATGTGTTGTTATTTCTAGTGGGATCCTGTCATGTCTAAGTGGGACCAAGCAAAACAATCTATGTTATCAATAAGAAATTTAATGAGTTTCTTCCTGAGTTTGTGGGTTAACCCCGTACTCAGGTATACCTTTCGTTCGGGCAGGTACTCAATCAATATAACATGTTCCAGCTCTTCGACTGTTGATTTTGTAGTGTTGAAATCTTTGGGAATAACGAAGGATTGAGGGGTCCAATAATCGTCGTCTTCTTCTCCCATTCCCTGCTTCTCCGATTCAGTCGAGGCTGGTGGTTGTGGTTTCTATTTGGCCTCTTGTTTTCCTTTGACCTTCGATCCTTTTGATGTTGAAAGTGCCGATATTGGTATTATCTCATCGACTGCGAACATTTCCTTTGCAGCATGGTGCTCCCCATATACTATTTTTACCCCGTCCGGTGTCGGGAATTTCATCATTTGGTGGAGAGTCGAAGGGACTGCCCTCATATTGTAAATCCAGGGACTCCCGAGTAGGGCGTTGTACCTCATGTCGCCCTCAATTACATGGAACTTGGTTTCTTGAATAGTTCCAGCCACGTTCACCGGTAAGATGATCTCTCCTTTAGTCTTTTCGTTGGCCATGTTAAAACCATTCAGGACCCGAGCTGCGGGCACGATTTGGTCTTGTAGGCTGAGCTGCTCCATGACCCTCGATCAGATGATATTTTTCGATCTACCTGGATCCACTAAAACACGTTTACTTGAACTTCATTCATAAAGATAGAAATTACCAAAGCGTCGTTGTGGGGTTGAGAAATTCCTTCTGCTTCCTCATTTGGTGGAGAGTCGAAGGGACTGCCCTCATATTGTGAATCCAGGGACTCCCGAGTAGGGCGTTGTACCTCATGTCGCCCTCAATTACATGGAACTTGGTTTCTTGAATAGTTCCAGCCACGTTCACCGGTAAGATGATCTCTCCTTTAGTCTTTTCGCTGGCCATGTTGAAACCATTCAGGACCCGAGTTGCGGGCACGATTTGGTCTTGTAGGCTGAGCTGCTCCATGACCCTCGATCAGATGATATTTGTCGATCTACCTGGATCCACTAAAACACGTTTACTTGAACTTCATTCATAAAGATAGAAATTACCAAAGCGTCGTTGTGGGGTTGAGAAATTCCTTCTGCTTCCTCATCGTTGAATGATATTGTGCCTTCTGGAACATAATCTCGGGTCCGTTTTTCCCTAGTAATTGATACCTTAGTGCATTTGAACACGGGCCCTTATGGAATATCGACCCCGCCGACGATCATATGGATCACATGTTGTGGCTCTTCTTGTTCATTTTTCATGTTGGCATCCCTTTCTCTGAAATGATTCTTGGCTCGATCACTTAAGAATTCTCGAAGGTCACCCTCGTTGAATAGACGGGCCACCTCCTCTCTTAGTTTCCTGCAATCCTCAGTTCTGTGGTCATGTGTGACGTGATACTTACACATCAGATTAGGGTTTCTTTGGGAAGGATCGGTCTGTATGGGCCTGGGCCATCTAGTATCTTTGATTCTTCCAATTGCCGATAAAATACCTGATGCATCGATATTAAAGTTGTACTACGACAATCGAGGTTCCTCTGTGGGATCGGTGTGCTTATCAATACCATTTTTGCTCATAAGTCCCCGAGAACTCTGTCCTCGATCACTTCTTCGATCATTTCGGGTGGAATTATATCCAAGACCGTCGTTCCTGCAATCTGCGATGTATGGTTGATATCAGTATTTGTTCGATCGAGATTCCCTATCGATATCTCTCTGATTTCTGGTTGCAGACCTGTTCGGATACACGGAACCAGAAGGAGTTCCTAATTGGTAATCTTCGACTCTGATCTTCGACATGTACCGATTATGTACATCGACCCCAGGTTACCGCCTGTCACGACCCAAATTCCCAACCCACAGGATCATGATGGCGCCTAACACCACACTATCTAGGCAAGCCAATGTTAGAACTTGATTAGCCATTTTCTTTTGAATAATTACTTAAGCACAATGAGAGAATTTGAAATAAACTAAATCTAATAATTTCCAATAATTGTAATCAAGAATAATATTCGATATGATGAAACGAACCACGGACAAAACCAACTATATAACTACCGAGGGTCTGGTGTCACAATTCACGAACCACTAAAGAGTACTACAAATAATGAGCTGAAAGAATTATATATCTGTTTTTGAATGTAATAAAACAGTGTCTATAATATTAGGAGAAGACTCCAGGAATCTACGGACGCCAGCAGATCTACCTCGTGTCTCCGAACAATGGTGTCACCTACTAAAATCTCCTAACTCTGGTTAGTACTTGGATATGCACAAAAGAGTGCAGAGTGTAGTATCAGTACAAGCGACCCCATGTACTTGAGTAAGTGCCGAGCCTAACCTCGATGAAGTAGTGACGAGGCTACGGCGGGGAATTAACGATATAACCTATGAACAATATATAAAATAAAGCAAGAAGGGAATAATAATAATAATAATAATAATAATAATAATAATAATAATAATAATAATAATAATAATAAACTAAATAACTAGTAACTTGCAACAATAAATAAAAACAACTCGGATAAATCTTTCAGATATCAGCTATAATCAACTCCTCAAAATTTCCAAGGTTCAATTTAAATCACAGTAAAAATCAGAGTATGAAAACCTTTTTAATAAAATCGGAGTTCTTCCAAATCCTTATTTTTTAAATCAGTAAAACATAAATATTCTCCCTTATCGCTCCTTGTTGCAGCGCGCAACCCGCTCCCACCTGTCCACCCTTATTGCTCCTCTATATATATATATATATATATATATATATATATATCACCCTTATTTCTCCTGTTGTGGCGTACAACCCGATCCCGCTTGTCCAACCTTATCACTCCTTATTGCGGCGTGCAACTCGCTCCCACCAGACAATCACATCACTTTATTTATAAAATATTTCACGATCCAGGTCAAAGCCTTTCACAATATTTTTGTCTCAACAATTGTAAACAGTAAACTATACTACTCATAACTTCTTCATTTATCATTTCACAGTAAACCAACCGGAACATATATATTAAAAAGACTGTCAACTAGCTCACCCTTTCATGTATCACAATGAAGTCAAAGGAACAACCAACACTTCCAAAATGCTTGAAACAATACTTAACAACAAGTTAACGAAACCAAATAGGCATGTAAACATCAATGATCATGAAACAAATAAGCCAGGGATCAATTAAATTGGAAACGGGGAAGGGATCATGTTTAACAATAATCTAGTGGTGCATAGATACTCGTCATCTCACCTATACACCACACACATGCAAATTCACATAGCATTTAAGTTGGGGATTCCTATTCCCTCAAGTCAAGGTTAAACCAAACATTTACCTCAAATTCGTAGGCCACACACTGCTCAATTACCGCTTTTCCTTTTGAAATTTACCTCTAACCCGCTCGAATCTTATAAAATTAGTTTAATATCATTAATTTATGCTAAAGGAACTAACTTTACTGAAAAATCATTATTTTCCTAAGTTTTTTCAAAAAAATTTAAACCCGACCCTAGGCCCGCTTGGTCCAAACTCGGGGTTCGGACCAAATTTTGTTTACCCATTCACCCCCGAGCCCGAATATGCAATTAGTTTCGAAATCCAACCCCAATTCGAAGTCAAAATTCGATTTACAAAATTCTCTAATTCTACCCACACCCCCAATTTCTACCATGAAAATTCTTGATGTTTGATTGAAAAGTGATGAAAAATATTGGGTAATTGAAAGAGAAGAGCTTATAATTGTTTACCAACACTTTGGGGATGAATTTTTGTGAAAGAAATCGCCTCTAGGTCTTTGTAGTTCTAAAAATATGAAGAAAGAGGTTCTACCCGTTTTTAAAACATGTTTTATATGACTGGGAAGGCCTTCATCGCGTTCGCGACGGGCCTACCGTGTTCGCATAGAGTCAGGCCCAAATGGACTTCGCGTTCGCGAGGAATCGAACGTGTTCGCGAAGCTTTGCTTCAAATGGCATCGCGCCCGTGGCCCAATGGTCGCGTTCGCGAAGAACAATTCGAGGCTCCCCTCCCCCAGGCCCATAAGTCAACGCGTTCGCGTAAGTCTACCCGCGTTCGCGAAGGGTACTCCCCCCACTGCTTCGCGTTCGCGTCCAAGACTTCGCGTTTGCGAAGAACAAAATGACCCCCAGTACATTTTACTCTACGCGTTCGCGAATGGAGTAACGCGAATGCGAAGAACAAATTGACTGTGCACCAGAACAGCAAAAACAACAGACTTTAACATGTTCAAAACATCCTGTAGCCTATCAAAAAACTCACCCGAGCCCTCGGGGCTCTAAACCAAACATGCACGTAAGTCTAAAAATATCATATGGATTTGCTCGTGCGATAAAATCATGAAAATAACATCTAAAACTATGAATTTAACCTCAAAACTCATCATTTTTCTCAAGAACACTTAACTTTCACTATTTCTCAATCGGACGTCTGAATCACGTCAAATAAATTTCGATTCTTACCAAATTTCACAGATAGGACTTAAATATCATAACAAACCTGTATCAAGCTCCGGAACTAAAATACGGGCCCGATACCAACGGTTTCAAACATTAATTCATTTCTTTATTTCATTGAAAATTCAGCAAAATAATTTTCTTTAAAAATTGATTTCTAAGGCTAGGGACTTCGGAATTCAATTCTGGGCATACGTCCAAGTCTCATATTTTTCTGCGGACTTCCCGAGATTGTCAGAACACGCATCCGGTTCCGTTCACTCAAAACGTTGAACCAAGTCAACTAAGACCAAATTTTAAATTCCAAAAATTATTATTTCTCATATTTTCACATAAAAGCTTTCTGATTTCACGCCCGGACTGCGCATGCAAATCAAGGTAAATAAAATTAATCTTTTTAAGGCTAATGAGCCTGGAATGGAGTCTTAATTCATGAAATGACCTTATGGGTCATCACAATCTCCACCTCTAAAACAAACATTCATTTTCGAACAGACATAGAAAATTACCTGAACTGGAAAACAAGCGGGGATATCTACTCTGCATGTCCGAATCAGACTCTAAGGTAGCTGCCTCAACAGGCTGACCCCTCCACTGCACTCGAACTGAAGGGAAACTCTTTGATCTCAACTGACGAACCTGCCGGTCTAGAATGGCTATCGGCTCCTCCTCATAAGTCAAATCTTTGTCCAATTGGACAGAGCTGAAATCTAACACGTGGGACGGGTCACCATGATATTTCCGGAGCATAGATACATGAAATACCAGATGAACGGAGGATAACCCTGGAGGCAACGCAAGTCGATAAGCTACCTCCCCCACTCTATCAAGAATCTCAAATGGTCTGATATACCTAGGGCTCAACTTGCCCTTCTTCCCAAATCTCATCACACCCTTCATGGGCGATACCCGAAGTAATACTCTCTCTCCAACCATGAATTCCATATCCCGAACCTTACGATCGGCGTAACTCTTTTGCCTAGACTGAGCTGCACGAAGTCGATCCTATATAATCTTGACCTTATCTAAGGCCTCTTGAACTAAGTCTGTACCCAATAACTGAGCCTCTCCCGGCTCAAACCACCCAACTGGCGATCTACACCGTCTACCATATAATGCCTCATAGGGAGCCATCTGAATGCTCGACTGGTAGCTATTATTATAGGCAAACTTCGCTAACGGCAAGAATTGATCCCAAGAACCTCCAAAGTCAATAACACAAGCGCGAAGCATATCCTCTGGAATCTGAATAGTACGCTCGGACTGCCCGTCCGTCTGAGGATGAAATGTTGTGCTCAACTCAACTAGGGTACCTAACTCTCGCTGAACTGCCCTCCAAAAGTGCGAGGTAAACTGCATACCTCGATCAGAAATGATAGACACGGGCACACCGTGAAGGCGAACAATCTCTCGAACATATATCTCTGCCAACTGCTCTGAAGTGTAAGTACTTGCCACTGGAATGAAATGTGCTAATATAGTCAACCTATCCACAATAACCCAAACAGCGTCGAACTTCCTCTGAGTCCATGGGAGTCTAACAACGAAGTCCATAGTGATACTCTCCCACTTCCTCTCAGGAATATCTATCTACTAAAGTAAACCACCGGGTCTCTGATGCTCATATTTTACCTGTTGGCAATTCAAACGACGAGCCACATAAGCAACAATATCCTTTTTCATCCTTTGCCACCAGTAGTGCTGCCGCAGGTCCTGGTACATCTTGGCAGCACCCAGGTGAATAGAATACTTAGAACTGTGAGCTTCTTCAAGAATCAACTCACGAAGGCCATCAAAATTAGGCACACATATACGACCATGCATCCTCAAAAAACCATCATCTCCAACCGTAACCTTCTTGGCACCACCGTTCCGAACGGTGTCCCTAAGGACCATCAAGTGTGGGTCATCATCCTGCTGATCTCTGATACGCTCGAAAAAGGAAGACCGAGCAACTGTACAAGCTAGAACATGGCTAGGTGAAATATCCAACCGCACGAACTGATTAGCCAATGTCTGAATATTTGAAGCTAACGGTCTCTCACCAACTGGAATACATGCAAGGCTGCCCATACTTACTGCCTTCCTGCTCAATGCATCGGTCACAACATTGGCCTTTCCTGGATGATACAATATAGTGACGTCATAATCTTTCAATAACTCTAGCCATCTCCTCTATCTCAAATTAAGATCCTTTTTCTTGAACAAGTACTGGAGGCTACGATGATCCGTGTAAACCTCACATGGCACGCCATAAAGATAGTGCCTCCATATTTTCAATGCATGAACAATGGCTGCCAACTCTAAGTCATGGATAGGATAATTCTTCTCATGAATCTTTAACTGCCGAGACGCATATGTTATCACCCTGCTCTCTTGCATGAATACCGCTCCCAACCCAACATGGGAAGCATCACAATATACCGTGAAAGATCCTGAACCTGAGGGTAACACCAATACTGGAGCTGAAGTCAAGGCTATCTTGAGCTTCTGGAAGATCGCCTCACACTCATCCGACCATTTAAATGGGTCACCCTTCTAAGTCAATCTCGTCATCGGGGCTACTATAGACGAGAACCCCTCCACAAAATGACGGTAGTATCCCGCCAAACCCAAGAAGATCCTGATTTCCGTGGCTGAAGTGGGTCTAGGCCAGTTCTTGACTGCCTCTATCTTCTTAGATTCTACCTGAATACCCTCTGTTGATATGACGTGACCCAAGAAAGCTACTGAATCTAACCAGAATTCACACTTTGAAAATTTTGCATACAACTGATTATCCCTCAAAGTCTGGAGTGCTATACGGAGGTACTGTTCATGTTCCTCCCGACTGAGGGAGTATATAAGAATATCATCAATGAACAAAATTACGAAGGAATCCAGATAAGGCTTAAAAACTCGATTCGTCAAATCCATAAAGGCTGATGGGGCATTAGTCAAGCCGAAAGACATCACCAAAAATTCATAGTGCCCATAACTTGTTCGAAAGGCTGATTTAGGAATATCGGACGCCCTAATCTTTAACTGATGGTAGCCCGGTCTCAGATCAATTGTTGAAAACACATTAGCACCCTGAAGCTGATCAAATAAATCATCAATTCTCGGCAATGGATACTTATTTTTTATAGTAACTTTATTCAATTGCGGGTAATCTATACACATTCTTCTTTACGAACAAAATCGGTGCACCCCAAGGCGAGACACTAGGCCTGAAAAAACCTTTATGAAGCAGTTCTTGCAACTGTTCTTTCAATTCTTTCAATTCCAGTGGGGCCATCCGGTATGGAGGAATAGAAATGGGCTGAGTACCCGGAGCAACATCAATACAAAAATTGATATCCTTGTCGGGTGGCATCCCCGGCAGGTCTGCAGGAAACACTTTGGGAAACTCCCAAACAATAGGCACTGACTCTATTGAAGAAACCTCGGCATCAAAATCACGGATATGAGCCAAATAGGCCAAACATCCTTTCTCAACCATACGACGAGCCTTGGCATAAGAAATCACTCTGCTGGGAGAATGACCAGGAGTCCTTTTCCATTCTAACCGAGGCAATCCCGGCAAAGCTAAGGTAATTGTCTTGGCATGACAGTCCAAGATGGAATAATAAGGTGACAACCAATCCATACCCAATATGAAATCAAAATCGACCATGTCAAGAAGCAAAAGGTCTACACTAGTTTCAAGACCTTCAATAATGACTACGCACGAACGATACACACGATCTACAACAATATCATCCCCCACAGGCGTAGACACATAAACAGGGACACTCAAAGAATCGCGGGGCACAACCAAATACGAGGAAAAATAGGATGACACATAAGAATACGTAGACCCCGGATCAAACAAAACTGAAGCATCTTTATTACAAACTGAAATGGTACCTGTGATAACTGCATCGGAGGACTCCGCCTCGGGTCTGGCTGGAAATGCATATAATCGGGGTTGGGCCTCACCCCACTGAACTGCGTCACCGGGAGGACCCCTGACAGGTGGTCCTCCACATCTAACGGGCTGGCCACCACCTCTAGCGGGCTGGCCTCCACCTCTAGCATGCTGACCTCCACATCTAACATTATGACCTCTACCTCTGACTACCTGACCCCTATCCATGGCTGGCTGCGCAGGTGGTGCTGCAGCTAGTGCCGAAACTATAGCACGAGAATTCTGGTACTGAGGTTGATTCCCAAAAATTATTTCGGACAATATCTCCGAATGTTCCCATACTCACCACACTCATAAAAACCATCCTGATACTGAGGCTGACCCAGACGAACTGGCCGATCATGATAATAACTCTGAAGATAAGGTGCTCTGATTGGGGCTGATTGATGAGAATAAGGCAAGTAAGAGCCACGACCACTTGAGGCACCATAGGACGTCTAAAGTGCTGAATTAAATGTCCTGGAAGAATGGCCTCTACTCTGGGTATCTCCGCCTCCAGACGAGGCACCGCTGAATCTACCGGAATGGCGAGGTCTCTTGTCTGACCCCTGACCTCCCATCCCGAGAACCGTCTCAACTCTCCTGGCCACATTCGCCGCATCCTGAAATGAAATCTCAGTCCCTATCTCCTTAGCCATCTGCAATCTGATGGGCTGCGCAAGGCCCTCAATAAATCTCCTAACCCTCTCTCTCTCTCTCTCTATGGGCAATAAAAGAGTAGCATGTCGAGCCAAATCCATAAAGCGATTCTCATATTGAGTAATTGTCATGCCGCCCTGCTAAAGACGCTCAAACTGACGACGCTTCTCTTCTCTGGTAGTGATCGGCAAAAATTTCTCCAAAAAGAGGTGAGAAAATTGATCCCAAGTCCGAGCAGGTGACCCAGTTGGTCTAGTCAACAAATAATCCCTCCACCATTTCTTGGCGGAACCAGTCATCTGAAACGCGTCGAAGTCGGCCCCATTGGTCTCCAAAATACCCGTATTACGAAGAACCTCATGACAGCTGTCCATATATTCTTGAGGATCCTCTAAAGTAGCACCACTGAAGTGAACAGGGAAAAGCTTGATGAACCTATCCAATCTCCACAAAGCATCGGAAGTCATAGCTGCCCCCTCAGAAATCGGGGCTGTAGCAATTGTCTAAGGAGTATTCTTATCAGGAGTGTGGGTAACAAGAGTCTGGACCCCTCCTCCAGCCTGAGATACGACTGCTGCAACAGGGAGTGCGCCAGTCTGGGTTACACTCTCCATAAGGCCCACTAATCGAACCAAAGCATCCTGAAGCACCGGGGTAGCAATAAACCCCTCTAGGACTTGAGTTGGTCCAGCTGGAACGGTCTGAGCTGGTCCTGCCCCCGCCTCGGCCTCTGCTCTAATAGGAGTTGTTGCTGCTGGAAGACCGGATTGTTGGTAAGCGGAAAAAGAAGCACGTGTTCTCGCCATCTGTGAGAGAGTAAAAGAGTTCAATCAGTATTTGAGATACCAAGAATCGCACGACAGAGTAGAAATAAAAACTGAGTTTGTTCCTAACTTCATAGCCTCTGAGAGATAAGTACAGACGTCTCTGTACTGACCCCTCAGATTCTATCAAGCTTGTTCGTGAATTGTGAGACCTATGCAACCTAGTGCTCTGATACCAACTTGTCACGACCCAAATTCCCAACCCGCGGGATTGTGATGGCGCCTAACACCACACTTGCTAGGCAAGTCAATCTTAGAACTTGATTAGCCATTTTCTTTTGAATAATTACTTAAGCACAATGAGACAATTTGAAATAAACTAAATCTAATAATTTCCAATAAATGTAATCAGGAATAATATTCGATATGATGAAACGAACCACGGACAAAACCAACTATATAACTACCCAGGGTCTGGTATCACAATTCACGAACCACTAAAGAGTACTTCAAATAATGGGCTGAAAGAATTATATATCTGTTTTTTAATGTAATAAAATAGTGTCTATAAAATTAGGAGAAGACTCCAGGAATCTGCGGACGCCAGCAGATCTACCTCGTGTCTCCGAACGATGATGTCAGCTACTAAAATCTCCTAACTCTGGCCGGTACCTGGATCTGCACAAAAGAGTGCAGAGTGTAGTATTAGTACAACCGACCCCATGTACTGAGCAAGTGCCGAGCCTAACCTCGACGAAGTCGTGACGAGGCTACGGCGACATTAACAATATAACCTGTGAACATTTATATATAATAAAGCAAGAAGGGAATAATAATAATAAACTAAATAACTAGTAACTTGCAACAGTAAATAAAAACAACTCGGATAACTCTTTTCAGATATCAGCTATAATCGACTTCTCAAAATTTCCAAGTTTCAATTTAAATCACAGTAAAAATCAGAGTATGAAAATATTTTTATTAAAACCGGAGTTTTTTCAAATCTTTATTTTTGAAAATCAGTAAAATATAAATATTCTCCCTTATCGCTCCTTGTTGCAGCGCGCAACTCGCTCCCACTTGTCCACACTTATTGCTCCTCCCTACGTACAACCCAATCCCACTTGTCCACCCTTATCATTCCTTGTTGCGGCGTGCAACCCGCTCCCACCAGACAATCACATCACTTTATTTATAAAAGATGTCACGATTCAGGTCAAAACCTTTCACAATATTTTTATTTCAACAATTGTAGACAGTAAACTGTACTACTCATAACTTCATCATTTATCATTTCACAATAAACTAACCGGAATATATATATTAAAAACATTGTCAACTAGCTCACCCTTTTATGTATCACAATGAAGCCAAAGGAACAACCAATACTTCCAAAATGCTTGAACAATACTTAACAACAAGTTAACGAAACCAAGTAGGCATGTAAACATCAATGATCATGAAACAATTAAGCCAGGGATTAATTAAATTGGAAATGAGTAAGGGACCATGTTCAACAATAATCTAGTGGTGCATAGATACTCGTCACCTCACCTATACACCACACACATGAGAATTCACATAGCATTTAAGTTGGGAATTCCTATTCCCTCAAGTCAAGGTTAAACCAAAAATTTACCTCAAATTTGCAGGCCACTCACTGCTCAATTACCGCTTTTTCTTTCGAATTTGCCTCGAACCCGCTCGAATCTAATCATAATTAGTTTAATATTATTAATTTATGCTAAAGGAACTAACTTTACTGAAAAATCATTGTTTTCCTAAGTTTTCTAAAAAAAAAAGTTAAAACCCGATCCCGGGCCCGCTTGGTCCAAACTTGAGGTTAGGACAAAATTTCGTTTACCCATTCACCCCCGAGCCCGAATATGCAACTAGTTTCGAAATTCGACCCCAATTCGAGGTCAAAATTTGATTTTTACAAAATTCTCTAATTCTACCCAAACCCCCAATTTCTACCATGAAAATTCTTGATTTTTAATTGAAAAGTGATGAAAAACATTGGGTAATTGAAAGAGAAGAGTTTAGAATTGTTTACCAACACTTTGGGGATGAATTTTTGTGAATAAAATAGCCTCTAGGTCTTTGTAGTTCGAAAAATATGAAAAAACAGGTTCTGCTCGTTTTTAAAACATGTTTTATATGACTGCGCAGGTCTTCATCGCATTCGCGATGGGCCTGCCGCGTTCGCGTAGAGTCAGGCCCAAATGGCCTTCGCGTTCGCGAGGAATCAAACACGTTCGCGAAGACCATCGAGTTTGTGGACCAGTGGTCGCATTCGCGAAGAACAATTCGAGGCTCCCCTCCTCCAGGCCCATAAGTCAACGTGTTCGCATAAGTCTACCCGCGTTCGCGAAGGGTACTCCCCCCATTGCTTCGCGTTCGCATCCAGGAGTTCGCGTTCGCGAAGAACAAAATGACCCCCAGTATATTTTACTCTAAGCGTTCGCGAGTGGAGTAACGCGAACGCGAAGAACAAATTGATTGTGCACCAGAACAACAAAAACAATAGACTTTAACATATTCAAAACATCCCGTAGCCTATCAAAAACTCAGCCGAGCCCTCGGGGCTCTAAACCAAACATGCACGCAAGTCTAAAAATATCATACGAACTTGCTCGTGCGATCAAATCATGAAAATAACATCTAAAACTATGAATTTAACCTCAAAACTCATCATTTTTCTCAAGAACACTTAGCTTTCACTATTTCTCAACCGGACGTCCGAATCACGTCAAATAAATTCCGATTCTTACCAAATTTCACAGATAGAACTTAAACATCATAACAAACCTGTATCAAGCTCCAGAACCAAAGTACGAGCTCGATACCAATGGTTTCAAACATTAACTCATTTCTTTATTTCATTGAAAATCCAGCAAAACAATTTTCCTTAATAATTGATTTCTAAGGCTAGGGACCTCGGAATTCAATACCGGGCATACGCCCAAGTCCCACATTTTTCTGCGGACCTCCCGGATCATCGGAACATGGATCCGGGTCTGCTTCATTTGTCGTAATGCTATCGAACTTCGTTAATTCAACCCCTGAGTGAAGGCTTAAACAACCCAATCATCTGTAACCGGTGGAAACTCCATGCGTTCTATTTGGAATCAGGACACGAACTCCCTAAGCATTTCATTATCCTTCGATTTCACTTTGAAAATATTCGATTTCCTCGTCACAACCTTTATGGCCCCGGTATGTGGCTTTACGAAAGAATCTACTAACATGGCAAATGAGTCAATGGAATTTGGCGGTAGATTGTGGTACCAAATCATTGCCCCCTTCGATAGAGTCTCTCCGAACTTCTTCAATAGAACAAATTTGATCTCATCATCTTCCAAATTGTTACCTTTGATGGTGCATTTATAGGAGGTGACATGCTCGTTAGGATCGGTAGTCCCATTGTACTTAGGTATATCCAGCATACGAATTTTTTTAGGAATGGGCTTCGGAGCTGCACTTGGAGGAAATGGCTTCTGTAAAAATTTCTTCGAATCCATCCCTTTCAAAATTGGTAGTGCCCTCAGTATCTGATCAACTCGGGAGTTGTACGTTTCCACTTTCTTATCATTTGCCTCAGTTTTCTTCTCTCCTGACTCAATTCGTTTGGTGAGCTCCTCGAGCATCTTCGTTATTGCGGGGTTAGTCCCCGATTCACAGGCATTCGGCCTTTCTGGTACTGGCTCAGTTCGGCGAGCAGCTTCCGGTTCGGCCCCACTCGGAGTTCGATGTTGATTTTGTAGTTGTGCAATAGCGGCTTGTTGAGCCTGTAGAATTCCGAATATCACTTGGAAACTGACTCCTCCATCTCCTCCACCTTGTGTACCTTGACTACCAGATCTGCATACACTTCCTTCGGGGTCCGCGCCTAAGTTCGCATTCAAAGCAATGTGTAAACTGACGTCGACTGGGTTGGAAACCCGTGCTCACCCGAGATCAGCTTGTGGCACCTTGACCTCTTGAGCAATTACATTATCGTTTTCCCCGTGAAATCCGAGGCCAATGTCACCATGTGTGGGTGCGGTTTGTGAGTTTGACATGTTTTTAACCTGAAAGTGAAAATACTTGACAAGAACACGCGTAAAGTAGTGTGTGTTATCAGAATCAATATTGAATAATCACTATTATCCTTATCCCCACGGTGGACGCGAAACTATTTACCCAAAAGTTTGGATAACAATTAAACTTATATTGTGGTTTTAAGGATATGTGATTTCACCCAATACCAATTGATAAATGAGAAGTAAATGACTGAATTAAATTGTAAAATAAATCAAAGCAATATGCAAGCGGAGACTCGACCTCGAAATGATGTATTCTCGAGGTGATAGTAGTACAAGAATGATTAAGATAAAATAATTCTGATGAACAGTAAGCAGAACAATAAGCAAGAAAGAAATGATTGTATAGCTTTTTCTCCTTGAACAATGATCATTACAAATGACTAGAATTCTCCTTCATATAGTAGAGGAATCCTAATTATGGTATATTTCTAATTATAGAAGGGAATCGTATAAACAGCTGATTAACCGCTATTGGTTTGATCCGTTCCGAAATTCATGCCACGATCTTCGACCAATTACGGATATCTCGCTCTTTCTGTTACTAAGCTATCCCAATATTACTTGAAGTGTATCTCTTCTGTATTCGATTGATACCGACCTCGATCTAGAAAGATGTTTCGATTTCGACTCAATTTCTCAGCTCTTCAATGCAACATCCCAATCTCGATCAAATAGTGAAATCGAGTAACCCGATTTCTACCGTATTCATATGTGTTGTGATCACTTATCAAAATTCTCCTAGAACATCAACCTATAATCTGAACCGTATGAATTTATTTGCCGAGCCCTGTCTGCTCCCACAATAAGCGTGGGTGTTGTTCCCACTTCCCATTATCCAATTTCCCCCGCTCCAAATGTAATGAAAAAAATATTTTTCCAAAAAAAAGGTTCAAAAATTGGAAAAGGGAAGTTGAAAGATACGAGGAAAGGACAGAAGACTCGACACTGTTCACTTCTGGTTCAGCTCCGAACACACACACACACACCAAAAAACCTGAGATCTATCGATCTCAAGGTGTACAGTGTCTTTCCATGAGCCTCTTCTTTTGATCTCATTCCAAAACCATACTACATTTTTCTACATATCGTGTGGAGTGAGAGAATTGAAAGAGGGAAAAATGGGTGGATCTTTGATAAGCTCGAGGGCCTTCGATTGGAAAACAGGGCAGATGATAATGGTAACCCTTTTAGTAATGATAGGTTCTTTTTATAGTGGTACTCTTTTTGGCCGTAACCCATCTCGCTACGCCCCTCAACAAGAAGAATTCACTCTTGCTTCCAACACCACTTCATCAGAAACATCCTCTGGTTAGTCTCTCTCTCTTCCTATGCTACAGAATATTACTACTGCTAAAAATTGCAAATTTTTTGTTTGTTGAAAGAATTTAAAGAATATTTGTATTGAGTATTCCTAATATAGTACTCCTCTTTCCCAATTTATGGGAGTCTCAAGATTCTGTCTTTCTTTCTTATATTCGGTGCTCAATCAAACAATATTACATAAATTGTGATTCTCATTTAGTGGTTTATCTTGATACTAGAAGGAAGTTAGGGCAGTGCAGCTTACTTTTGTCCATTTTGGTTTTCTTGGGGTTTAGATGAATCTGCATTTCCCTATAGATTAGAGATTATGTCACTGGCACTTGAATCTGATCTTTATGTTATGCATGAGCAAGCTTGTTTCTTGCTGAGGCTTATCCGCATGGACATTTTCTGATTATTTTTGATTGGGGCTTGTTAGAAATAAATATGCGGTTACTTAGTTAAAACAAAGGCGTTAATCCTTCGGTGGCTTATATTTTGTCAAGTAGTTTGGTAGAAAGTTGCAAGTTTGGCAAGTGCAATTTTGGTAGTCAGTAATTGGAATGTTCATAAGAGGTTGCTTAAATGCTTGTAAGTAATGTATGTCATAATATGTCCGTAATAATCCCGGCAAGGGTTGCAGATGAGGATATAATCAGAAACCCCCAATTTAACCTTCTTAAGGTTCAGAAACCTTATGCTTTGGCCGTTGAAAGGTTGAGATAGCAATTTAGGGCAAAAGGAATCAGCATGATTTGCAACGTCCTTGGTGTTTCCTAAGAGAAATATTAGGTATATCAGTTTCAAGCATCCTTGTGTGGCGGTATCGTGACCTTAGATCCAATTTAGGGAAATACTTATCCCATTTAATTTGTCCAAAAGCTCCTCTATGACGTGTAGTAAACTTGTTCTTGACTGTGTGACTATTTAACTCTTAATCCCTACTCATCCTTAGCCATCATCTTTCCTTTTTTGACCATCAATACTTCCAGAGATGGGGCTATATCAGATATTGTTAGTTGGTTGTGCAAAAACGCTTTCACTCTGGTTCAGCTTCCTCCCTTGTTTCTGTTTGCAGGCTTTACTTCTGAGAGGAGCATTTTATCGCTTTTTTTTTTTTTTGCCTGCATGCACAGTGAAGTTAGAAACCTCAAATTTTTTGTATGATGTTTACAGCTGGGTCCAATCTTTTCCTCACTACAGCTTCTGAATGTTTTTTTTTAAACTTTTCTTTGAGGATTTTCAATGTTGACAAAATCCATATTGTTCTTGTCCATGTTGCTCCCAATTTCCTGCTTGTCAACCTTACTACTCAGGAATTGCGCCTAGAAACTGAGAGGCAATCTGTTAGGCAGTCAACGTGTGTCCATGTGAATTTATGTCCTGCTTTTTCTCTTACCATTTTACTTTCCTTAAATTTGTCACTCTCACCCTGTATCATTTTTCTTTTGCTGGGGAGAGCAGTCCCTAGTTGGTTGAACATTGAGTTCTCAGAAATTGACTCTCTTTTCATTGGAATCTCGGATCCATGTATTTAATAATATGCATGCAGGTGTTCTGAAGTTCACGAACAAGATTGCTCTTTCATATCGGATGGTACCCCTCACAATCCCTGAAACTGGGATAAACGTATGTCCTATGAAATTCAATGAGTATATCCCCTGTCATGACATTTCTTATGTTAAAGAATTGATGCCAAAATTAGATCTTTCAAGGAAAGAAGAGCTAGAGAGGCATTGTCCTCCACTTGAAAGACGCTTGTTTTGTTTGGTGCCGCCTCCAGCTGATTATAAGATACCAATAAGGTGGCCAACTAGCAGGGATTATGTATGGAGGAGTAATGTAAACCATACACGTCTTGCGGAGGTAAAAGGAGGACAAAATTGGGTACATGAGAAGGATCAGCTTTGGTGGTTTCCAGGCGGTGGAACTCATTTTAAGCATGGAGCTACAGAATATATTGAGAGGTATACGTTCTGTTTCTCTTTCAGTTCTCCTGTTCATGTCATTATTGGAGTTGCAAGCTTTTGATAATTCTACTACATCATTTCCTGTCATAAGCATGCAAAATGAAAATCGAATTGAAACACACGATGGCTTCCTACAGCAAATTAACGAAGCTAATTTTTGTTGTACTAGATGATCCATTTACACTTATTAAGAATGGTGAATATCATTCACACCCTTAGTCCTAAGAAGGTTGTCCCCTTTCAATACCCAAGAGTCAAATTGTCACGACTCACTTTTGGGGATGTGAAGTGCGCCAAGTGAGGCTGGGCTTACCTGGAAAGCTTATTCTTTCCTATTATGAGGATCTGATAGTGTTTCCTCTGTGCCGGGCATTTCAAAGTTTTCTAACATGTCAATAGTTTGCCCAAACACCACCCTCATAAAAAAAAATGTCAACGGCTTTTCAACAACACACATGAGCTTGGTTATACAAAACAGTATACTATTTTGTAGTTGATCATGAAAATTTGATAATATGTTAAAACTCGAAAACTTTTAACTGAATTTGTCTAGTAAATATCCTAAACAATACAAATTAATAACGAAAATCTTCAAGTTTCCATCATTTCACCTTGTATCTAGATACAAACTAGTGTCAATCATTCATGCTACCATTCTTTTATGTAGCTGATGTACTAAATTCATTTCATCGATGCAGGTTAGGAAATATGACAACTAATGAGACTGATGACTTGCGTGCAGCAGGGGTATATCAGGTGCTTGATGTTGGTTGTGGAGTTGCTAGTTTCTCTGCCTATCTTCTTCCTCTAAATATAGAAACGCTATCTTTTGCTCCCAAAGATGGTCATGAGAATCAGATTCAATTTGCTTTGGAACGAGGAATCGGTGCTATGATATCTGCTTTAGCTACGAAGCAGCTACCATATCCAAGTAACTCTTTTGACATGGTCCATTGTTCCAGATGTCGAGTTGATTGGCATGAAAATGGTGAGTTTTCTTTTATTGAACATGCGAGCCTTATATGCTTAAATGTAATTGACCTAGATTTAATTGCTTTACATTAAATAAGGAAACTATATCTAATTATTCGGCTTTCTACATCCTGCATGTTAACAGTAGAATGGTACATAATTTTGGAATTTCAACGAACTTAATGTTGTGTTAGAATCTACAAGGCCTTAGATATCTTTCCATAATATTCTTGTTCCAGCTTGATTATCATGAAGCTATTAGCTTATTCTTTTTATGTCAAGTAGACTTTACTCAAGACACTCTCGTGACAACTAAACTGTTATAGCTGAGTTTCAAACTATGGTACATAACTTTCCAAACTATGCTTATGACTCTGTTCTCCTAAGGTAATTAAATCTAAGTAGACTTTTCATAGGTTACAACCGACAGAGTTATATGCTAGTTGTGCATGTTATGTAAACGCAGTATTATTGTTTCACAATGCCTAAAAGTTTGTTTTCATCTGGGTGCGCGTGCAGATGGAATTTTACTCAAAGAAGTGAATCGCATATTAAGATCAAATGGATATTTTGTCTATTCAGCTCCTCCTGCCTATAGAAAGGATAAGGATTTCCCAGAGATATGGGACAAATTAGTAAATCTAACTGCTGGAATGTGCTGGAAGCTTATTGCACAGAAAGTTCAGACTGCAATATGGGTTAAGCAAGAAGATAATTCATGTCTTCAGCATAACGCTCAGGAGCAGCTTGTAAACTTATGTGATCCTGAGGATGATTTGAAGCCATCGTGGAAAACACCTCTAAGGAACTGTGTTATCCTTAGTGATAGTTCGTCTTCTTTGAAGAAACTACCTCCTCGACCACAACGTCTTTCAGAATATACACAAAGTCTCAGTCGGATAGGTTTGTCAATTCTCTTCCTTGGTGTAGTCTATTGATGAATTTTCCTGTTTTAGTTCTTGAATCACTTTTAGTGAATATGTTCCTCATGAAGCCCAAAGTTCAAATCTTAATTCTTTATTATACTGTTGAGAATCAGAACGAATATGTATGGCCTAGCATGTCGGGAGCTTCTGCTTGATCATATTCATTCGGCTCTTTTTATAGTCTTCTTTAACCAGCAGTTTAAAATAGGTAACGATTCATAATGATGGAAAATCCCAATTCTCTAGCATATGTATGTGATAGCATTCTTGGATAACAAGTGGCTATGTTGCTTCTTAAATATCGAGTAGTGATGGCAGAGACGTGATGATGAAATGACTAGATCAAAGGCTCTAACAATGAGTAGTTTCGAAAAAGTTAATGCGCTGATGCTTTCGATGACGATGTTGTTTTCCTACAAATATAGAGATATTAGTAGCTTGCAAACTAAAGGTTTTCTCGGTGCTCGAGTTTTGTTTTAAGATCTTAATTTTCTTGCTAAATACTGGTCCACAAAAGTTGAAATAACCCCCTTTTATCTTCAAAAAAAGATAATCCACAGTGTAGTAAGCTTGTTTTTTAAAGGAAATCCTTTTTAAATTGTCTTAGATAAGTGAAAAAATCTTTGCATGATCTAATATATGGCAGCAGCTATTCCAGTTGTCCGGCAATGCTTTATTTGTCCGCATTTATGTTACAACTAAACAAACGTGTAATTGGGTAGGTCACTTTAGGGACATCCGATAAAAAGTAGAGAGTAGTTTATTATCTCTTTCATGCTATAGAAGTATTAACTCATACAGATGTGGTTAGCAAGAAAAATAGCCGCTAGCATTGAGAAGGTACTTGAAAGCCTTTTATGAATCTATTCTATCACATGCCGTCTAGGGGAAAAATAAAACTTTATATCAGGTGTATTCCAATGCGATTTTCAGCTTCTTCTGGTAGTATGTTAGATGGAGTATAAGATTTCTGGTGATCACAAGAATTGTTTGCATGCTATCATGAAGGTTTTGTGGAAGAGGGGATGTGAAGACTCCGCCTCATAACTTTTTGAAGCCTTTTTCCTGTTTTTCTCTTTTCTCCCCCGACTTAGGAATATGTTGTTAAGTTTTGGAATGTCTATTGTATTTCTTGGAGAAGTGTGCAACTTCTAGAAGATGATTTTCTTGTTTCCAAATTAGACAATCTCCTAATAACTGAATAAAATTATTCAACTAAAGACGAAATAAACCAGAAGTCGCTGTTGAGTTGGGGGTTTTCCTCATCCTATTACTTCTTCTGGCTTCGACCATTTCTACATTTCTTAAACTAGAGTTGGCCTTTTCAATCAGCAAATATGTATTTGTGGTTCCTTTTCGTTCTCTCAAACTGTTAGTGTTAATTTTCCTCAACTGTTAGTGTTATTATCTCCTCTAAAAGATCATTTCTGGCCTATAATTCTAATATTATGCTTAAAATGATAATTGAGGCTGTTGCTGTGCTTTTAACACCGAACTACTAGGACACCTATTCCTTTTTGAGTATATCTGAACAAGATAGCTTCATGGAGATTTTCCTTTCATCTTTTAGGAACTCTCATTATGTCTGACATGCTCAAATCCATTTCTTGCAGGTATTGATCATGAAAAGTTCTTAAAGGATACAATCTATTGGCAAGATCAAGTTCGCCACTACTGGAGACTGATGAATGTTGAGGAGAAAGAAGTACGTAATGTAATGGACATGAATGCTTTCCTTGGCGGGTTTGCGGTCGGCTTAAATACATGGCCTGTCTGGGTGATGAATGTTGTTCCTGTAACCATGAACAACACCCTGTCTGCCATTTATGGCAGGGGTCTTACGGGCATATTTCACGACTGGTAGGCTATTAAGGCATTGTACCCTTCCCTATAAAGCTCTAATCTGATTTACAAGTGCCATAACAAAATATCTGATCGCATCTATAGGTGTGAGCCATTCTCCACATATCCCCGCACATATGATTTGTTGCATGTCAGTCATCTTCTATCTCACTATAAAGATCGTGAAGAAGGTTGTAGAGTTGAAGATATCATGCTGGAGATGGACCGTATTCTACGACCTCAGGTAAAGGATTTTCATTCCAATTTGATGCTTGAGAGACTAAATAGTTAATCAATTGATAAACTGAAAGCATCTGCAAGATTGATTCTTTGCATTTCATAGTTCAGAAAAATCAGAACAAGTCTACAACAACAACAACAACAACAACAACATATCCAGTATTATCCCACACCGTGGGGTTTGGGGAGGGTAGTGTGTACGCAGACCTTACCCCTACTTTGTGAGGATAGAGAGGCTGTTTCAAATAGACCTCGGCTCGGGAAAGCATAAGCAATCAGAACTAGTCTATTAGTTCGATAAATGACATATGTGAAAGATATAACCCCGCCAATACAGGGAGCATTTGTTTCTCGAGTACAAACCAGTTTACAAATTAGCAAAATGCATTTAACAGTCACAATGAGGAAAAGCAAGTGAAGAGACGGTTGAAAGAGAACTCAATTCCACAGTATATAACATGGAATTTCGGAAATTACGGTGTCTGATTGGATGAGTAGTTACTTTATCTCATAACCAACTTTATTTACAAACTGTGACATTCCACTATATGTTCGTTTCCATCAATACAAAAGGAAAACATAAATCCTTGATCTCCACATCTGTAGAGATGGAACTCAAAAGTGTGTTAGTTTCCCAAGCAAAACTTCGAAATTCTACTACTTGTTTTCAAGTTTTGCGTTGGCAATTTCTTGATGGAGTTTTAATTGACATAATGGCTCTCCACAAATTTAATGTTCTCAAGTTATATGCAGGGATTTGTCATTATTAGAGATGAAGAACCTATCATCTCAAGGATACAAGCTCTTGCGCCAAAGTTTCTGTGGGACGTGCAGCTACATTTTCTAGAGGACCATCAAAAGAAGTCGGAGCCGGTCTTATTTTGCAGGAAAAGGTTTTGGGCTGTTGCTTAAAAGCAGTTTTGCCTGCGATTGTTAGCTGAATGTATACCATTATATTCGTCTAACTTATTCATATGATGGTAAATTTGTCTCATAGGTAATGCTTTCTGTTTTATCAGTTTGCAGGAAGCCAGAATGTAGTTCTTAACTTGTAATTTGTTGTACACATGAGAGAACATCTTCTTCACTGCTGTAACATAAAGAACTGAGTTTTTTGTCATTTTTAAACAAATGAAGATTGAAAATGAATTGAACCTTGCATTTCCCTTCTTTTTTTTTCCTTCACTTCCTTCTCAATGCTATTATTGCCTAGAGTTGGTACCTGCCATTAATTTACTGACTTGTTGCATTATAGTCAGGACACAAGTGTTAATATATTCACTTTTGTCTCTCAATTAATAGCCTTCATCACATCAGCAACTAACTTCAGGATTTTTAGGTTGCCTTTGCAGCGAAAACAAAGGTGAAAAAGTTCTCAGCCAATATTTTTTCAAGTTTTGTAGTTGTATCTCTTTGATACTCCCACTTTTTATGTTTCTGAAAATCTTTGGCTGTATTAAATTTAAGAAGAGTTTATCTCATGTTTGGTTGGGATAAAATTGCGGTATATATAACTAATTTCGGGATTGTAGTATTTTTTATCCTCATGAAAGAGTGGAATAATTAATCCTGAGATAACTTCTTTCCAACCAAACGATCCATTAATTATAAATTGTCAAAATAACACCTATAAGTATACTGCCCATGTTAACATTGATGGCTTGCGCGCATATTGACTATTCTACCAAATATTTGCGAATATTTTTTATAACTCACTTGATACAAAAGAGAAGAAATTTTTTTTTATCTCTACTGAAGTATAAACTCTAATATTCCATAAATTTTTGCTCCATAGCATCGATGAAGGAAGCAACAAGAAATGTAAGCTATTTAACCCTCTGTAAAAGCAATAGTAGCATCAGGACAAGATGTAAACAAGAGAAAAGAACATTAACACTTGAAGTTTTTGACATGACAAGACAAGACAACCCATGCTTGTGGGACACTAATTAATTGACCCACTCTCTTCACTCTCCTTGTCCCTATTCTCTCATACCTCCATTATCTCTTTGTCAGTTTCTGCTACTTCCCTTCTGCTGCAATACCTATGGTTCCTTTGACTCTTTCACTTATATATTAATTAATTTTATTTTTTAAATGCGGAGTCAGCATTTAAAGTTTATAAATTTTATAATGTATAATATAAATTATTGGATTCATAATTAAATATTTGTATATATTTTGAATTTTCTAGTATAAATATAAAACCTACAGAAAAGCTATTAGAATCCTCAACTAATATCTTCTACTCACTAATCACTATATAGCAAAGAAACTGGTGCTGCTTTTTCTTTCTGGTTTTTAAGGTTGCCTTTCTTTATTGGCTCATCGTTTAAGTATAGGTTAAAATGAGGTGAGTGCTCGTGTGCATGCACGTGAATACAAATACCAGTAGTAGAATTCAGTACTCAGTACTGTACTATTTTTCTCTTCTCTCTGATATATCAACATCACATGCATGGTCCTTAGTTGGAGTAGTTTTCTTTTTTTCACTTTTAACTGCAAAAGACAAAACAAAGCTAAACATTTGCAGGCATGCATCCTTTAGTCCATTCCTTAAGTACACTGCACAACAACTTTGCCTTTAATATAATAGAGTATATATATATTACACATCGAAAATTATATTTTTCGGAACTTAAATGTGATTTTTTTGGACTTAAAGGATCGAAATAAGTGTAAAAAGAAATTAATGACGAAACTATATTAAAGGGTGCGCTGTATATGAAGCTGATTAGACGTCCATGTATATCGCAGATTATTAATAAACCGCGTTATACATGTTCAAATACCGGTCCCCTTCTCTTCCCCCACATTCAAAACAGAAGCAACCCTTCCCCCCTCCCCCC
>ML358773.1:0-26427 GCA_005239505.1 Nicotiana paniculata | reverse complement strand
ATAATAATAATAATAATAATAATAATAATAATAATAATAATAATAATAATAATAATAATAGAGTAATAGTTTTAGTAACAACAAAAAGTAAGTGAATTTGTGTTAAAAATAATAGAATGCCCATTTTATATTATTAGTTTAGAAGCTTAAAGAAATAGTTTGGAAGAAAGGAGGGATAAAATTGGGTGTCAACGACAAGCTACTAAAAGGAGTCTTAATTGTTCTATACATCATTTCTACAGAAATAAGGGAAAATGAACACAAAGGGATAGAGGGAGACTCCGAGGATCTACGAGCGCGGGCAGATGCACCTTGTAGTCTCCAATAAGTAACAGCGACTGCACTAGCAATGAGGATGGTAATATACACGAAAAATATGTGCAGGAAAGGGCATGAGTACACCTCAACGGTACCCAGTAAGTGCCAAGCCTAACCTCGGTCGAGTAATGACGAGGTCAAGTCAGGGCCCTACCGGAATATATATATATATAAAAAAATAAGGCAAGGAAAAATCAGATATCCCGGTAAGTAAAGGCTGAAATTTAACAAGGAAGAAACATAGAAATCAACAGCTCAGTAAACAGCAAAACAATAGGGGATCTCCCGAGATACCGTCTCGTAGTCCCAACGTAAATGTGCAGGGGGATCTCCCGGAATACCGTTCCGTAGTCCCAAAGTAAATATGCAAGACAGGGAGATCTCCCAGAATCCTGTTCCGTAGTCCCAAAGTAAATATGCAGTACATGGGATCTCCCGGAATACCGTTCCGTAGTCCCAAAGTAAATATGTATTACAGGGGATCTCCCAAAATACCGTTCCGTAGTCCCAAAGATGCAGTACAGCGGATCTCCCGGAATACCGTTCTGTAGTCCCAAAGTAAATATGCAGCCAAACAATAGAATTCAATAGTTACGACACAAAATCTTACAATTTAACCTAAGTACAAGTTAACGAAAACAGGTAAAAATCACTAAACATGCTGCACATAGTTCAGGTAAACAGTTAAGGCAAGTAGGCATGTTTTCTGAATCTAACAGGATACTACACATGCTAATAAGTTCAAATAAGAGGAAAAACATGTTATTATTTAGTGAAATCGGGTTTTTACAACAATTGGCTCGTGTACGTACTCGCCACCTCACGTACACGACGCTCATATATCAACAATAGTACCAATCCTAAGGGGAGTTCCCCCACACAAGGTTAGGCAAGCCACTTACCTCGAACCAAGCTCAAATCAATCCGAAATAATGCCCTTTCCACGAATATCTGACTCTGAATAGCCCAAATCTAGACAAAACCAATTACATAACATAAATATAACTACAAGAAACTAATCTAGCGAACTGAATCAAAGCTAAAGCAAGAATTTGGAAAATCACTCAAAAAGCCTCCCAGGGTCCACGTCTCGGAATCGGGTAAAAGTTACCAAATATGAACACCCATTCATTCACGAGTTTCACCCGTACCAAAATTATCCATATTCGATGCCTAAATCCCACCCAAAACTCATAAATTCGTTTGGGGATTTTTCCCCCATCTTCCCAACTTTCTCACTCAAATTCCTTAATTAGATGAAGAATACAACAATAGATTTATGAAATATAACCAAAATCAAGTTAGGAATCGTTAACCCAAAGTTCTCTCTGAAAAACCCTCAAAGAATCGCCAATTTCCGAGCTCCCAAGTCCAAAAATGAAGAATGAATTTCAAACCCTCGAACTCTATTTTTTCTGCCCAGCTAACTTGCTTCTGCGAGCCCAGAACCGCACTTGCGGTACCGCTTCTGCGGCTAAGACTCCGCTCCTGTGGATTTTCATTAAAACTCCAGGCTTTGCACTTGCGCATGAATATCCGCATCTACAGATGCGCTTCTGGGATGAGTCGTTCGCTTCTGCGGAATGTGACCTCCTTCTCAAAATCCGCATCTGCGATAATCCTTCCGCAGATGCGCCTCCGCTTCTGTGGTTCACTCGTCGCATCTGCGACCCCTGACCTATATAACTAAACACGCACCTGCAATTTCATCCTTGCTTCTGCGGGGCCGCACCTGCGGACTTCCCACCGTATGTGCGGAAACACCAGAACCAGCAAAATCAAAATTTCTCCTAAGTCAAATTTTCATCCATTAAGCATCCGAAACTTACCCGATGCCCCCCCCCCCGGGACCTCAAACAAACATACCAAAAAATCCTAAAACACCATAAAAACTTAGTCGAGCCTTCAAACCACATCAAACAACATCAAAAAAACGAATTACACACAGATTCAAGCCTAATGAACTTTGAAATTCTAAATTATACAAACGGCGTCGAAACATATCAAATCTCGTCTGAATGACCTAAAATTTTACACACAAGTCAAAAATGACACCACAAACCTATTCCAACTTCCGAAAATCCAATCTAAACCCGATATCAAAATTTTCACTGCCGGCCAAAATCGCCAAAATTCCAGTTTTCGTCAATTCAAGCCTAATTCTACTACGGACCTCCAAATTACATCTGGTCGACTTTTCCAACTTAAGCTTACAATTAAGAGACTAAGTGTCTCAATCCTCTTCGAATCCAAAACGAACCTTCCTGGCAAGACACAGTAGCAGAAATAGATACGGGGAAGCAATTAATAAGGGATCAGGGCTCTAACTCTCAAAACGACTAGCCGGGTCGTTACAGCCACCCATTTTTTGGGGTGTATAAACACATGTGCTTTGATGTAAAATACTAAGATTATATAACAGAATCTTAAATTCAACATTGAAAAATTCACCTCCATTATCATTTCTTAGAATTTTTACAGTAGTAGAGAAGACATTTTTTGCTTGATTTAAAAAATCTCTTAGAACTACAATAGCATTTGACTTAGAGTGTAGTAAGAAGATCCAAGTATACCTTGTATATTAATCTCTATAAGGTCCCCATACATCATAATGAACCAGCTCAAACACTGATTTAATAGTGGTACTGCTTAGCTGAAAGAGCAACTTGGTTTGTTTGGCTACAGGACATACAGTGCAATGATGAGAATCAACTGTCGTGAGTTTGCTTAGTGCTTCTACTCTCTTTATTATATATAAAGGAGCATGTTCTAACTTCCTATACCACAAATTACTAGAAACAGAAGTACATGAAGAGACTGACATAGTATTTATTATGTTAACACACTTATTTGTTGCCTGATGTAGATCTTGTTTTGAGGTTCCTCCTTGCATAATGTACAATCCATGTTCTTCTCGACCAATCCCCTTCACCTGAACACTGAAGAGGTCCTGAAAAATACAGAAGTCAGGGAAGAATCCAACGATACACTTTAGCTCCTAATTAGTGAGTTTTGAGACTGGCAGTAAGTTGAACTTAAAGTTAAGAATGTACAGAACATCGGAGATCTACTCGTCTCATAAAACAGAAGTGCAACCTGTATGTGACACTGACACAACATTTCCAGTAGAAAAATGTACTTTGTTTGCTTCTGTATTTGGAAGTGGTTTGTGAGTATGTAGCATCTCTAAACTTGAAGTCGTGTGGTTTGAAGCCCCAGTGTCAACTATCCACTTACTATTGACACATAGAAGCATTCACATAGTTTAGAACACCTGCTGCAGCAACTTTGTTGGCTGTGTCTGATCCTTCTGAACTCCCTTTAGAAAGTAAATGAACAATTTATTGATAATGCTCAGGAGTGAAAACTGGAGCTGGATGTGGCATCTGCTGGAAGAAAGTAGGTTGACTAATTTGTTGTGATATACCTGAGTTAGATGATCCACTTCCTCTAGATTGTTGATTGATAGTAGGTGTCATATTGGTAGTCATATTACATCTCTCTGCACATGTAATTTCTTCATTGCTTGCATAATTGGCATATTGTCCTGGACTAATTCCTTTTCTTTTGGTTTTGAAGTCAGAAGAATATCCAATAAATTTGTAACAATTTTCTTTTTTATGTCCCTTATAGTGACAGTATTCGCACTGAACTTGACTCCTTTTGGACTTATAATTTCCAGCATTATTCACATTGTTACTGCTATACAGGGCTGACTCTCCAAAGCCTCAGTAACCTGGGCAACTTGTGTTGTGCTTGTTAGGTTTCTTTGACTTTCCTGATCCTCTAACAAAGAATAGGCTTTGTTTATACTAGGGAGATGAGACATAATCATGATCTGAATCCTTGATTGAGAATAGGACTCATTCAACCCATTGAGAAATTGAAGAAGTCTTTGATACTCAAAGTGTTGAGCATACTGTTTAGATTCAGGACAAGGACAACCAGAACAAGGAATGAGGGCATCAAACTCATCCCACTGTTCTCTAAGCCTTGAGAAGTAGTCAGTAACAGTCATAGTCACTTGGGTCAGTGTGTGAACTTCTTTATGCAAATACAGTATTCTCGAACCATGTACTTTATCAAACCTCTCTTTCAAGTCCTCCAAAACATTATGAGCACTAGATGCATACACGACACTACTCAACAACCCTGGTCTCACAACATTCATTATCCATGAGAGAATTATAGAATTAACTTTCTCCTATAGATCATGAAGCTCAGGCTCAAATTTAGACTTAGGAAATCTGCCATCGACAAAACTTAGTTTACTTTTACCTAGCAAGCTAATTCTCACTGCACGATTCCACAAGGCATAATTGTCTGATCCAGTAAGTTAAAGAGAAATCAAAGAACTAACTGGTGTATCTGTTGGTTACAGGTACAAAGGGTGGTTGTGATCGATGGTGGGAAATGTAGTAGTTCCAGCTGCGAAATTACCAGTAGTTGAGGTTGTGGCAGTGTGTTCATCTCTAATCGTCAATGTTGACTAAAAACTAGCTTCAGAGTAAGTAGCTTACAAACCCTAGCTTCAATCGAAGGTTACTCTAGCTCAATTCAGCACTCAATTGCAGAATTGAAGTAACAGAGAAGACGAGATTTGCTCGCAAATTAGCTTAGATTTCAACTGGTGGCTCTGATACCATATTAGCTGCCATGGATATGAAATCAAAGCTAAGAGGAAGAATCTAGAAGAGGAGGGAATCAACTTGCATTTTTTATTGAAGAAGAAGACAACTGTACAAAGTCGACTACTACTTATAACAACCTAACCGACTTACTTAATTGTCAACCAACTCTCTAACTCTAGTTTAATATTACATTAAAATTAACTACATTTAACTACTAGCTTATTGCTCAGCTGCTGATTAACCGTTATGAGATTCGAGCCCTAGGTATGGAGTCTCCTTTGTTAGAAGCTCTTTACTGCCAATATGAGACTTCGCGGCATGAATGTATATTTAGTAAATACGAATACCGACCACCGGGAAGAAAACCACAAAAAGAAGTTTTGAGCTCTTCTATTTTTTTTGTAAAAATCTTCCATCCGTATGAAGAAGTTAGGGATGAAATCAACCATTGAAAATGAAATAAAATGGATAAATTCTTTTTATATACAAGCCTATTCTATTTCGAATTGTTGTTGATAAAGAGGGTTAGGTTATATTTACCGGCCGATACAACAATGTAGTAGAAAAATTAGTACTCCTTTAGGGATAAAGAACTGCTATGCTAATACTGTTTTATAACATGTTGGAATGCAGCTTGTTGGATGGTTGTTACACATCGTTTCATAATGTATTGTATCGTATTGTATTTTATCGTTTGATGAATACAATTTTTGAATATATTGTATCGTTTGTCATTGTTTCATGGTATCATGCACCAGCAATATAAAGAATACATTTGCAATATTATAATAAAAAATTATGATACGAGATAAATTTATTACATAAAAAGGTAGGGTAAATGATAAAATAAAATTACTTAATATTAGTGAAGGGTGAGATGAGAGAAAAAGACAAGATTAAGATGCGACCACACCAAATCGGTCGTTACATAAAGTGGCACATTTCGTCGTTACGTAACGACGGATTTAACGATACGATACAATAAAATTTAAGTAACCACCAAAACAAATATCGTATTTAAAGTAACAATACGATACAATACAATAGGTAACAACCATCCAAACAAGCCGTTAGAGATAACATGTTTTTATTTCTAATAATTAATTTTGCTTTTTTATAGATGGTTAAATATTATTTATATTCATTTTTGGGGATTTTGCATCTATACCTATTTTGGAGTCTAAATTGAACCTACATCCACTTTGCAAAAAAAATTTGCAAACATACATACTTAACGATCAACTTCAAACTTATCGGGTCTGAAGTAAAAAAAATAGTCTGAAGTGAAAAAAGTGCACTTCAGATGCACTTAAGGCCAAATAGGTCTAAAGTGCAGCCAATGATTTTATGCACTTAAGGCTAGTAAATCTGAAGTGAAAAAATTACACTTCAGATGCACTTAAGGCCAAATAGGTCTGAAGTGCAGCCAATGATTTCATGCACTTAAGCCAATAAGTCTAAAGTGAAAAATTGCACTTCAGATGCACTTAAGGTCAAAAGGTCTGAAGTGCAACAAACTTTTTTCTACACTTAAGGACAATAAGTCTAAAGTAAAAAATTGCACTTCAGATGCACTTAAGGCAATATAGGTCTAACGTGCAGCCAATGATTTCATGCACTTAAGGCCAGTAAGTCTGAAGTGAAAAATTACACTTCAGATGCACTTAAGGACAAATAGGTCTGAAGTGCAGCCAATGGTTTCGTGCACTTAAGGCCAATAAGTGTGAAGTGAAACATTGCGCTTCCGATGCACTTAAGGCCAAAAGATCTGAAGTGCAATCAACGTTTTCATGCACTTAAGGCCAACTAGGCCTTTATGATACCACAAGTAATAAATGAAATAGAATGTTATACGGCCGAAATAGTACCAATCTCTAGCTACCCAGGATTTGGAGTCACAATGCACGAACTACTAAGAATTTCTACAAGTATTTGGCTGAAAGAAAAAATAAAACTATTTTGAACTGAATAAAACAACAACTGAATAATAATGAAGAGACTGCAGGAATCTGCGGATGTCAGCAGATCTACCTCGTGTCTCCGTGCGAAAGTGTCAGCTCTAACCCGAACTCAGCTCGGTCCTAAACCTGGATCTGCACAAAAAGTGCAGAGTGGAATATCAGTACAACCGACCCCATGTACTGGTAAGTGTCAAGCCTAACCTCGGCGAAGTAGTGACGAGGCTAGGACATGACACCCTATATAAACCTGGACATGTATAATCATGCTAGTAGAAAAAACAACAAATAAAGAAAATAAACAACAAGTAATGGGAAGGGAACATGCAGTGGGGAATTTAACATCAGGAGTGAGAAAACAATAAGACAGAAATAGACAGTGATCAGCAACAATTTAAGCAATTACAATAGAAAGGAAACTTGCATGGCATCACCTTTGTGCTTTTACTCTCATCCTCACCTGATTATAAATAAGAATGCACGGCATCACCCTTCGTGCTTTTACCCTTCGTGCTTTTACTCTCAAACTCATAATATAGATAAATTATACACGGCATCACCCTTCGTGCTTTACGCTCTTCCTCACAATATAAATAAATTATGCACGGCATCACCCTTCGTGCTTTTACTCTTATCCTCACCAGATAAATAAATTATGCACGGCATCATCCTTCGTGTTTTACACTCTTCCTCACCAGTCTTAGAATTTTTAACAACATATAAAGAGCAATTTTACAAGAAATCAGTATTTCATCATAGTTTCTATCACCATTTCATTTCAATCTCAACACAATATTCACAATGTTATCCATCTCGGTGGAACCGGATACAAATCTTCCAACATTTTACTAACAACAATAATCATAGATGATAGGATTTAAGACAACAAGAATAATAGGAATTAACTTTCACTCGCATGCTATGACTTGACCACAACGTATATGTACTCGTCACCTCACATATACATCGTATTTAGCAACAAAACAAGTAGCAAGTAGTCACACAATACCTATTCCCTCAAGCTAAGGTTAGACATAACACTTACCTCGATTTCGCAGGCCACTCACTGCTCAAGCACAACTTTTACTTTAGAATTCACCTCAAACTCACTCGTATCTAATCATAATTAGTTTAATATCATTAATTATTGCTAAAGGAATTAACTTTAATGCAAAATCATGGTTTTTCTAAAGTTTTTCCAAAAAAGGTTAAAAATCGACCCCGGACCCGCTTAGTCCAAACTCGAGATTCGGACCAAAATCCGTTTACCGTTCACCCCCGAGCCCGGATATATGATTGGTTTTGGAATCCGACCCCAATTGAGGTCAAATTCCCAAATTATCAAAATACCTAGTTTCTACCCAAAACACCCAATTCCACCTTGAAAACCCTAGATTTTTAGTTGTAAATTGATGCAAAATAATGGGTAATTGGAAGAAAGTAGTTAATGAACACTTACCTATGATTTTGGGAAGAAAAGGTCTTGAGAAAATCGCTCTAAGTCTTCTACCCTTGTGAAAAATAAGAAGAAAAATGGCTGGAGTTCTAATCAAAATTACTATCTTCTCAACCGGACGTCTGAATCACGTCAAATCAACTCTGATTCTTGCCAAACTTCACAAATATGACTTACATATTATAATAAAACTGTACCGGGCTCCGGAACCAAAATACGGGCCTGATACCAACAAGTCCACATATTAATCACTTTCTATAATTCCTTTAAATTTTAGTCTAACAATTAATTTTCTTCAAAAAATTCATTTCTAGGGCTAGGTACCTCGGAATTCGATTCGGGCATACGCCCAAGTCCCATATTTTACTATGGACCTCCCGAGACCGTCGGAACACGGGTCTGGATTCGTTTACTCAAAACATTGACCAAAGTCAACTAAAAATCAACTTTAAATCTCAAAAATTATTATTTAATATATTTTCACATAAAGCTTTTCGGATTCACTCCCGGACTGTGCACGCTAATCGAGATGAATAAAAATAATTTTTTTAAGGCTAACGAGCCCGGAATAGAGTTTTAACTTCATAAGATAACTCTTTGGGTCATCACACTACCTTAAAATATGTTTACAAACACCATATAAAATTATTGTCACAAGAAGAAGAAGGAGGAGGAGGAGACTAAAGTTATTTAAAATGTGGATATAAGTTAAAAAAAAATTAAAAAGTAGGTACAGTTTAAATGGAGACGACCAAATAGGACGTCTGAGGAAATTTTTACGTTATCTTTTGGTGATTTGATACATTGTTAATAAATAGAAGTTATATAACCTCTTTATTTTATTGATATCTTGTCGCAGTCAATAAACGTTCTCTTTTCTAGAGCTACCCTGTTTGGATGACCACAAGCAGATCTAACGTAGGTATTTAATTTAGACGACCAAGTTGGTTATTTTTTTAATGTAATGCTAGTGAATTAATGTTTATTCATTGTATTTAAAGAATGACCTAATCAAAAGATAATTCAAAAACAACTCTACGTACTTTAGGAGTTGTGGATAAGATTAAGGGTTGCACCATAGGAAAAAACATAATCGTTGTTAAAAAAAGGGGATGAGAATCATGCATTCTTGCTATCTCAAGATCTTTTAACCCTGTCACATTTTTTATTTTGAAAATAATGGAATATTTCTCCTGAGTAAAAACCATTCTTCTATCCTCTAATATTTAATAAAAAAATTAGTGTGGCTTTATTTCCGATAAGATCATTGAATCATAAATATAGGTGGATTTACTAGAGCTTGAGCATCCAAAAAAAAAAAGACATAAATACTAGTATGATTAGACGTAGTTCTAATAGGTAAATACTTAACCGTATCGGGTGTTTACACCCATCCTATAAATAAACGACACATGTTATTTTATTTAACCACAATTCTTAGTATATAACCATAGTTAATTACCATATATTTTTCACATGATTTTAAATAATAATATAAAAATACTTAATAATTATGTTATTCTTTGTTATGTTCCTTATGTTAACGTCAACTTGAACCAGCGTCAAGTTACCGAAAACCCAAGAAACCAACTGGGAAAAACTCATATTTTTTAGCTAGACGTTCATTTGTTCAAAAACTGTTCCACTGATTATACGACAAAAAAAAAGATGTACATAGTTTATTAGTATTTATTGATAAGGAAAAATAAATAGAAAGCAGACTACATTTCTCTCCTGTTACTTTCATGAATTCAATGAAAACATAAATATAACTCCATATTTATTGAAGTTATATTTGTAATTTAGTTTTGCTTACTCCTAAGCAAAAAGTAACCTATGCCTTACTTGCAAAAATTTTCTCCCATAGTATATTCTCAATAGAGTTTTTGGCATAATATTGTACATTAATTTTGCAATTGCATCATTGAATAGGTAAACTTCAGCTTCTTGTTAAATCAGCGATGAAGAGTGAAACCAATGTTAGAATAAAAATTGAGGGAATAAAAGATAGAAATGTAACGGCAACCCTAAATTTATCATGGTTCCTTATTAGATATACTCCGTCTTTAAAAATTTTATTATTTAAAGATATAACTCCTAAATAAATTTTAGTTTGTTGTTTATGGTTAACTTAATTAAATTGGATGTATACGCTCGATGCGGGCAAGTTTTTACCATACTAATAATACTGATAGTTTTCTATAGACATAAATAGACAATGTTGTAATAAGATATACGCGAGGTAATACTAGCACTAGTAGGTTTAACGTTTACAGCAGAGAAAATCAAAAGTTGCAGCCTAGAGTAACAAGATTAGAGAGATATCAACTAAGGATTATATTATTTTATTATATTAACATAACAGACGTATTTAAGATATACATTTTATTTCTTCATTACAATATGTTTGAGTTCAGTATGTCGGGTTTAAGACTAGGTGCGCTCTTGCCCAAGCTGAGGTCAATGTTCGTAAAGTATTCAAAAGAATTTTATTTTTATAATACTTTTAAAATTTAGAGAAACCTCATTTCTCATTCAAAAGAGATAGTAAACTTTGATGTGTTATTTTTCCTACAAAACTAATTTTTCATCAATTATCTTAATGTTTTCTATTAGTAGTATTTTGACTAAATAAATGATACCACCCCGAAATAAAGACGCCAGTGATTTGTTGGTTAGTGCCACAATTTATGATTAGAGGCCAGGAGTTGGAATCTGGTTTACAACAGGCTTACATTTTTATCAATTTGGAGATTTTCTTTAATAGAAAATAATTACATTTTATGAAACTTGAACCATTAACCTCTAACAAACTATGTCATTATAAAACTGCTTGAGCTACAATTCATTTTTTTTTGTCAAATTAACAATAAGTACAATGAAATTATGTAAACTAAGACATATTTAGTGCATTATTTTTAATGAGGTTATTATGAATATATTTTAAAAATAAAAACTCGTTTTGAGAGCTGTAGTTCTATTTTTAATTGTGTGTGTTTTAATATATGTTATTATAGTCATTTATCTATTTGTTCACTATTTTTTTTATTATAAAAAAAAAAAAAAAGTAACACCACTTATAAATTATTTTTCGTATGTCGCTGCTTAAATGCCGACATGTAGAATAGGACGGTGAGAGTAATACCAGTGTATTACCTAAAGGGAAAGAAAAGGAAGAAAAACCGGAAAAATTATTGCCAAAGGGGTCTTTAAATTGTTTTTCCTTTGGCCAATGGGTAATGATTGGGTCCCATATTTCTGCCTTAAAAGGGGAAGGATTTGACTTTTGCAAGATTATGACTTTTGAGGGGCTCTGACATGGTTATTTTAAGAACCTATACATATGCATAGAGACTACTTTTGGGGCAGAGGGACAGATAACAATAGAATGCTTGTCCAATATCTTGTGCCTCTTCGACCTTTTTTCATTTAGTAAACAACCTTAGGAGTGAGGAATTAAAGAGTCTGCCCGTCTCTACTCCACAAAGGTAAGTGTATACAGTTAAAATTGAGCATATGTTCAAGAAATTGCCTTGAGAATAAGTTTGTGATGTACCGAGCTTGAGTTCGAAGACATAGAGATCAGAGGCGGAGTCAGAATTTCAAGCTTATGGATTCAGGATTCTAATCGTTAAAAGTTAATGGGTCTAAATTAATCATTATACATATTCATTGGATTTTGTAAGACAAACACAAGGTTCGAATCAAAGTCACTGGGTTCGGCCGAACCCGGTCCCGACACTACACCTCCACCACTGATGGAGATCGAAGTACTCGCTGGGAACTGAGACCAAGCATGATCGACCCCAAATAACAGAATAGAAGCGAGATATCAGTAATCGACCATGGATCTCGGCGGGAATCTCGGTAGTAATGGAACCGTTTATGGTTATTGACATCAATCATGAAATTTATTTTCGAAATTAGGGTTGTACCTTATTTAGGTTTCCTCTACTATATAAAGAGAAACCCTGTTCATTTGTAACAATCATATACATTCACTGAGAAATAATAACACGTTGCTCTTCACTTGCTTACATTTTAACTACTGTTCTTATTGTTCTTAACATCTGACCTCGAGCATGTTCTCAATCGAGGTCGACATATTGCTAAAATACTGGTTTGATTTATTTTTATCGTTCAATTCACTTATTTAATTCGTTATTTGTCAATTGATATTGAATCAGATCACGTGTCCTTAAATCCACTATACAAGTTTAATTGTTACTCGTATTTCGAGGTAAATAGTTTGGCGCCTACCATGGGGCTAAGGATAATAGTGATTGTTCAGTGCTAATTCTGGTAAAACATACTATTTTACACTTGTTCTTGTCAAGAATTTTTGTTTTCAAGTTAAATCATGTCAAACTCACAAAACACATCTACACAGGCAACAATGGCCTCGGACTTCACGGGGAAAACGAGAATGTGATCGCTCCAGGAATCGAAGTGCCACAGGCTGATCTTGGAGGAGCGCCGCCTGTTAACCCGATCGATGTCAGTTCACATGTTTGCTCTGAATGCGGACTTAGGAGGAGACCACTAAGGAAGTGTATGCAGAGAGGGTCGAACTGACGGTCGAGGTATAGAGGGCAGAGGAGATGAAGGAGTCAGTCTCCAAGTGATATTCGAAATGCTTCAAGCTAAACAAACCGCCATTGCTCAGTTGCAAAATCAACACAGAACACCGAATAAGGTCGAGCAGGAGGTTACTCGCCGTACCGAGCCGGTGCCTGAAAGATCTGGTGATAGAATTTCAACTACCGATCCTGCTATAATAAGGATGCTCGAGGAGCTCACTAAGAGAATAGAATCGGGAGAGAAGAAAATTGAGGCCAACGATAGGAAGGTGGAAACCTGCAATTCCAGAGTTGACCAGATACCGGGGGCACCACTGATCTTGAAAGGCATGGATTCAAAGAAGTTTGTGCAAAAGTCGTTCCCTCCGAGCGCGGCTCTGAAGCCCATTCCAAAGAAGATTCGTATGCCCGACATACCTAGATACAACGGGACCTCTGACCCCAATGAGCACATTATCTCTTACACGTTCTCCATTAAGGTAATGATTTGGAGGATGACGAAATCGAGTCTGTATTGCTAAAGAAGTTCGGAGAGACCATGTCGAAGGGATCTATGATTTGGTATCAAAACTTGCTACCGAATTCCATCGATATCATTCGCCATGTTGGCAGATGCGTTCGTAAGAGCACACGCCGGGGCCATAAATTTTGCAACAAGAAAATTAGACCTCTTCAAAGTGAAACAGAGGGATAACGAGATGCTAAGGGAATTCGTATCTCAATTCCAAATGGAACGCATGTAGCTGCCACCAGTCACTAATGATTGCGTTGTGCAGGCTTTCACCCAAGGGTTGAATGAACGGAGTTCGATAGCATCACACCAGTTGAAACAAAATTTGATCGAGTATCCAGCTGTGACTTAGGCAGATGTTCACAACCAATATCAGTCGAATATCAGGGTCGAAGACGACCAATTGGGAGATTCAGGTTCAGTACATCCAAACCGGTCGACAGATAAAAATCAGAGGGATGTTGATAGAGAATCAAGGCCTAATAAAGGTAGGTACCAACCATATATTGCATATCGGAGGAATAACGATCTGGGACGCAATTCCGCCTGGAATGATCGAAGAAGTGACAGAGGGAAAAAATCTCGGGGACTTATGAGTAAAATTGGCTTCGACAAATATGAAGATCCCAAAGAAGCACCTCGGCTATCAGAGTACAATTTCAGCGTCGATGCATCGGGGATTGTTTCGGCTATCGAAAGGATCAAAGATACTAGGTGGCCCAGACCGATCCTTCTCAAAGAAACCCCAATCTAATGTGTAAGTATCATGGAACACATGGCTATAGGACCAAAGACTGCAGGCAGCTGAGGGAGGAGGTAGCTCGACTATTCAACAAAGACCATCTTCGAGAGTTCCTCGGTGATCGAGCTGAAAATCACTTCAGAAAAAGAGAAACCAACAGAAAGAACGAACAAGAAGAACCTCAACATGTTATTCACATGAACGTAGGCGGGTTCGACATCCCACAAGGTCCTATATTAAAACACACTAAAGTGTCTATCACCGGAGAGAAATAGACTCGAGACTATGTGCCCGAAGGCACTTTATCATTCCACGACAAAGAAGCAGAAGGCATTTCTCAGCCACACAACGAAGTTAACCCAACTGATAATAATCCAGATGATGCCCCGCCTGACCCTCCTGTAGTAACCCCTAATTTTAATAGACAACCTTCTAAACGGTGCGAAACATCTCTTGTTTGACACTTTTTTATTCAACTAAGAGATCAAAATAAGGCTAAGTGTAAATCTTGTGGAATTTTGATGGCTCATAAATTTACTGGAGACCGTAGCGGTACGGGTAGTTTGACTAGACACATAAAGACACACCCTAAAGATAAATCTAGATTTCTTCAAATGAAAGCTGCGCAAGAGGGGACAAGTCTAGGTACTCAGGTTAACCGTAGTACCGGGTCAAATCTAGTTCAACCGGAAATTAACATTGTTACCGGTGGTATTTTATATTACAATCCAAATAAAGATCGTGAAGAATTGGCAAAAATGGTTACTGTTATGTGCTTACCCTATAGTTTTCCTTCTAACCCTCACTTTGTGCATTATATTAGAAAATTTTATAATCTCACTTATAAAGGATGGCCTCGCACAACCGTAAAGAGAGATATTTATAAATATAAACATGAATATGAATAATATTTGCGTTATTTATTTACTCATATAAATTGTCGCGTTGCTATTACTACTGATATTGGTAGAAGTGGAAATGACTGTGATTATCTTACTGTTACCAGCCATTAGATTGATGAGGAATGGATAATGCAAAAGTGCATTATTGCTTATAGAATAATTAATTCACGTCACACAGGGAAGTTTATTGCTAACACAGTTGCAGATATTTGTAGATATTTTTGCATTAGAGATAAAATAATGTTATTTTCAATGGATAATTCTTCTAGTAACACTAATGTTATAGCCTTGCTTACAACTACACTAAATCCTGTATTTAGTAATATTTTTCATGTTAGATGTATTTTTCATATTTACCATTTAATCGTCGGTGATGGTATGAAAATTTTAAATGTTGAAATTGAAAAGGTTAAAATGGCTCTTAATTGGCTTTTTTTATTCAAACCGTAGAAGTAGACTTAGAGAATATTTTAAAAAATGCGATGAATTTGGCCTTAGAGAAAGAAAGGTTCCTAAACCTTGTCCGATTAGATGGAATTACATCTATGAAAGTTTAATTGTTGCATATGAATATAGAAATCTAATAAACGCAACGGTTAATGCTCGTGTTGGTGGTGATGATGATGATGAGCACCTTACAAATCAGGATTGGACTAATGTTAGAAAAATTTCATGTTGGTACAAATGAATTATCTGGGCGATATTATCCTATTATTTCTAACTGTTTAGTTTATATTACAGAACTTGCAAATTTGTTTACTCAATTTTCAGAGGGTGGGATAATTTATGAACTTGCTATTGATTTTATGAGAGAAAAGTTTAAAAAATATTATTTCCCTATCACCCCTATTTATGGTGTTGCTGCCATGTTAAATCCTACTATGAAATTAGGAGGTCCTCACTTTTGGTATATAAATATTTATAATTCTTTAGCACTTTCAGATGAGGAAATGTCTACACTTACATATGCAAAAGCCTCAATTAAAATAAACGCTCAAACAATTTATAATGCTTATCAACTTGCCTTAGATCATGCTAGACCATATGTTCCAACTCCTACTTCGTCTAGTTCGCAATCATCTAAAAGAGCTGCGGGACTAAAAGCACTTAGTGCTTGGATNCTATTGGTATAGTCAAATTTATAATGCTTTACCTCTTTCAGTTGAGGAATATGGTACACTTAAAGATGAAAAAGAGTCAATTAAAATAAATGCTCAAACAATTTATAATGCTTATCAAGTAGCATTAGATCATGCTAGACCAAATATTCCAACTCCTACCTCGTCTAGCTCGCAGGTTCCTAAAAGAACTGCGGGGCTAAAATCACTTAGTTCTTGGACGGGGTTTAGGGGTTCTCAAGGTGATAATATTGATGATAGTTCACAACTAAATGAGCTTCAAGTTTATTTGTCGCAGGGACTTGAATCAGATAATCCCGACGGCTCCTTTAATATTTTGGAATGGTGGAAGGACAAAGNCGGGGTTTAGGGGTTCTCAAGGTGATAATATTGGTGATAGTTCACAACTAAATGAGCTTCAAGTTTATTTGTCGCAGGGACTTGAATCAGAGAATCCAGACGGCACCTTCAATGTTTTGGAGTGGTGGAAGGACAAAGAAAAACACTTTCCGGTTCTTTCAAGGATGGCTCGAGATATTTTAAGTATTCAAGCTTCAACAGTGGCATCGGAGAGCGCTTTCAGTCAAGCGAGACTTCAAATCGGTGATCATAGAGCGTCTATGAGAAAATCAGTACTCTTCAGAGATTGGATCCGTTCGGAACGAAAAACCTTTGGACTTGCTGAATCACAACCAGAGATAGATGAAGCTTACGAATAAATGCTAGCGGAACTTGCGGAGGATGCTGCTTCGCCCGGAAGCGGTGATGAACAAGCTTCTTTTCCGCCACCACCAATGGAAATTCCTCCGAACCTTGAAGGATTTATGAAATTTGTAAGAGATAATATGTAACTTGTATTTTGGCACATCTTCATTAGTTTTTTTCTTTTAATGGTGGTATTAGCACCTTGTTGTGCTCATTCCATTGGGGGGAGGAAGACTAATAAAGATATTGCCATTTTTTGTTAATGTCGTAATAATAAAAATTATAAGGCATTCCCTTGAATATTTCTTTACAATTTTTTTGTGTTTAAATTTGAATTACAAGATTTATGTCACAATTATATAATATAGTTTTATAATAAATTTCCTTAGATGAAAAAAATTCAAAAAAAAAAAATAGCCCGACCCACTTAGGCCCGTAGGCCCGACCCACTTAGCCTGGGCCCATATGGGCCGGTTACACCCACTAGGACCGTTTAGCCCGAGACCGCTTGGTACCGGCCCGCTAGAGCCCGGGACCGTTTGGCCCGGCCCATGTAGGCTCGGGCTCGGACCATAATACAGCCTTATATCAATGCCTAGTTAACAGAATGTTCGAAGAACAAATAAATAAATTAATGAAAGTTTACATTGACGATATGTTGGTTAAGTCCCTGCACGCAGAGGACCATTTGACTCATTTGCAAGAAACATTCAAAATCTTGAGGGACTACAACATGAAGCTCAACCCCGAGAAATGTGCTTTCGGGGTCGGTTCGGGAAAATTCCTCAGCTTCATGATGTCAAATCGGGGAATCGAAATCAACCCCGATAAGATTAAGACCATCGAGGATAACACCGTCTAGACAATGTAAAAGCCATACAAAAGGCTAATCGGACGGATAGCTGCCTTGGGTCGGTTCATTTCGAGGTCTTCAGATTGGAGTCACAGGTTCTTCTCCTTGCTCAAAAAGAAAAATGATTTCACATGAACCCCGGAATATCAACATGCATTAGAAGAATTGAAGCGATATTTATCAAGCCCACCTTTTCTTCACACCCTGAAGGAAGACAAGAAGTTGTACTTATACTTGGCGGTGTCCGAGATCGCGATAAGTGGTGTCCTAGTTCAAGAAGAGCAAGGTACGTAGTTTCCTGTTTATTACGTGAGTCGAACCTTAGGAGATGCTGAAACTAGGTATCCACACTTAGAGAAATTGGCACTTGCGTTAATAAGCGCATCTAGAAAATTAAAGCCATATTCCCAATGTCACCCCATATGTGTAATAACCACTTATCCACTCCGTAATGTTTTGCATAAGCCCGGATTATTGGGCCGATTGGCCAAATGGGCCGTCGAACTCAGCGTGTACGATATCGAATATAAACCCCGAACGACCATCACGTCTCAAATTTTAGCAGACTTTGTGGCCAATTTTTCGCCAACCCTCGTATTTGAAGTGGAAAAGGAGATTCTACTTAAATCGGGTACAGCATCGGAGGTATGGACCCTCTTCACGGACGGTGCCTCAAATGTGAAAGGGTCCGAGCTCGGCATTGGTTTGAAACCTCCCACGGGTAGTATTATTAGATAATCCATTAAAACTTCCAAATTGACTAACAACGAGGCTGAGTACGAGGCCATGATTGCAGGTCTCGAGCTAGCTAAAAGCTTGGGAGCGGAAGTCATCGAAGTTAAATGCGACTCTGTACTGGTAATGAACCAGGTAAACAGAACCTTCGAAGTTCGAGAGGATAGGATGCAAAGGTACTTAGACATATTTCAAGTGGCCTTGCACCGTTTTAAGTAGTGGACTCTACAACATATACCTCGAGAACAAAACAACGACGCCGGTGCACTTGCCAATTTGGGATCATCGGTCAAAGAAGATGAGATCAGCTCGAGGACTATCGTCCAGCTCTTGAGGTCTTTGATCGAGGAAGGACATGCGAAAATAAATTCTACAAGCATAACCTGGGACTGGAGAAATAAATACATCGAGTACTTGAAGAACGGAAAGCTTTCATCAGATCCCAAAGAATCGAGGTCCTTACGGACTAAAGCCGCTCTTTTCACATTAGACGAAGACAGAACATTATACAGAAGGACGTTCTAGTCCATTGGCAGTATGCTTGGGATAGGGAGACACTGACTATGTTCTGCGGGAAATCCACGAAGGCACTTGTGGGAACCATTCTGGCGCCGAATCATTAGTTCGAAAGGTCGTCAGAGCAGGATATTACTGGTATATAATAGAAAAAGACTCTAAGGAGTTCGTTCGAAAATGCAATAAATGTCAAAGGTTTGCACCGATGATCCAACAGCCCGGCGAACAACTTCACTTGATCTTATCCCCATGGCCATTCATGAAATGGGAAATGGACATCGTCGTCCCTCTAGCATCGACCCCAAGTAAAGCTAAGTTCATTTTATTTATGAATGACTATTTCTATAAATGGGTTGAAGCAAAGGCTTTTGAAGAAGTTAGGGAAAAAGAAGTGATAGACTTCATATGGGATCACATCGCATGTCGATTTGGGATACCCGTGGAAATAGTATGTGACAATGGCAAATAGATAATCGGCAGCAAAATAACGGAATTTCTCGAGGATCATAAAATAAAGAGGATACTATCGACACCTTATCACCGTAGTGGGAACAGAAGGCCGAGTCGACGAACAAGACTATCATCTAAAACTTGAAGAAAAGGTTAAACGAAGCTAAAGGGAAGTGGAGGGAAATATTTCCCGAGGTCCTATGGGCATATCGGACGACAACAAAGTCCAGTACAGGAGCAACTCTGTTTCCCTTAGTGTATGGATCCGAATCCTTGATACCGATCGAAGTCGGAGAGCCCATCGCCAGGTTTCGACACACAATAGAAGAATCAAACTGTGCGGCCACGAATACCAGCCTCGAGTTGCTAGATGAAAAACGAGAAGCTGCACTCGTTCAAATGGCTGCACAAAAGCAATGAATTGGAAGGTACTACAATAGAAGAACCAACCTTCGCCACTTTGGAGTCGGGGACTTAGTCCTAAGAAAAGTCACCATCAATACTCGAGATCCTAATGAAGGGAAACTCGGCCCTAATTGAGAAGGACCCTACCATATCCTCGACATAGTTGGGAAAAGATCTTACAAACTCAGAATGATGAGTGGTGAACCACTGCCGAATAACTGGAACATATTGCTTCTCAAGCGATACTATTGGTAAGATATGACTTTCTCCTTTCTTTCACTTATATACATATTCGTAACTAACTCGTTGCAGAAGTCCGACCAAAGATATCGAGACCTCAGGTTTTAAAGTATGCATTGCACTCTTTTTCCCTTAGATCGATTTTTATCCCAAATGAGTTTTTCTGGCAAGGATTTTTAACGAGGCAACAATTATGTATTACCTGAGGATAATTAAACAGAATCCAAGTCTTCTTTGCAAATCGACCTCGAATACTGGGGGGTATCACCCTCGGATGTTATGTGTTCGAGAAATGTACCTCGTGCCAATGGGCCTCGATAGGAAAAAATTTGTAATGGGCCAAATAGTCAAATGAACTGTGTCCATATATATTAGCCGAGCCCCAAAAACAAGACATGTACATATGTATAAATTATTCAAAGAAGCATTCTCTCTTTATCAAACATCTCGTGTCTCGAAGCAAATTCTCTATTATACAACTCGCATGCTTCTGATTCTAGTCTATTATGCAAAACTAATACTTGTGAAAAATGGCTCAAGATCCAAGTACGAACGTACTTCGAACACTCGGGGACTGCATACTCGAGTTATCTAAATTCGAAGTCACAAGACCTCAAAGAGGGATCCCTCGATATATAGGTCAAGCCCATCATACTCGGGGACTAACATTTCGAAAATCGGGAAATAAGTCCAAGAGACATACCCCAAGGCTACAACCACATTAAAGGCTACGACCATATTAAAGGCTACGGCCAAACTAACACGGCTCGGAGACGTCCGAATTTTGCAATAAACAATAGGCCTTCAAATACTTTAAAAAATCGGTTAAAAGCCTACCCTCGGCAAAGCAATAAAAAAAGGGCTTCGATAAAATCAGCCCTCAAATAACTAAAAGGATTCGATAATATCAGCCTTCGAAAAACTTCAGGATGATATCAAATTATCTTGACACAAACATGTTGAGACACAAAAAATAAAATTGGGGTTCCGATCATCGGACCCTCAAAAAACCCAATGGGTATAAAAAAACATATGCTAAGGCATAAAGAAATTTTCACTAAATATTTTAGCCGAAAAGGGGAAAATAATAGCTATTTTTAGAGGCCGAATCGACCCAATCTAAAGAGCCTACGGGCCAAAAAAATTAGAGTTTGAGACCTCGTTCTCACTCGATTCGGACCCATGGGTTCCGCTATTCCGAGTGCAAATAGAGTCAATTATAGATCGAGGATTCACCAAAAAATCCTAAAGTGTATATTGTTGTAAGCTCAAAACTTACCCATCATTTAATAGAAGCCTAAGGGTTTACTTTATTCTAAGTTCAAAATTCGTTCGAACTTGGCTACAAAAATGATACGTCTATAGATTCGGTCAAGCCACCTGAGATAAAGAATCGAATGCATTTCTGAGCTGGGGGACTAACCCTCGTCTAACTAAAAGGAAAACCTGAAGGTCCACTTCGAATTCAAACCAAGGTTCACTCGGTTACCCATCACTTGGTGAAATCCAAGGGTTGTTTTATTCTAAGTTCGAAACTTGCCTTAAAGATAACATAGCCATGGCATCGATAAAGCCATCCGAAATCCCGAACATATCGTCAGCTCGAGGGTTCATTTTTAAAAACTAAGGGTTTGATTCAAGTTCGAAGCAGTGTTCGGTCAAACCACAACAATTAAAATTTTCATAAGACAAAGTAGAATCCATCACTAGTAAAAGGCAAACCAGAAAAAAGACTTGTCATTTACAGAAAGTTCTTACGAGGGAAAAACGGGGCCTTACACAAAAAAGATAAAAAATAAGAAAAATCTAAAAAGGCCTAGTTCACTCCGGGAGCCACATCCTCAGGAGCCGCTCCTTCGACGGCCTCATCCCCATCTTCTCCACTTCCGGACCCACCTCGACTGCCCTCTGTATCATCATCCTCATCATCAAAGGAGGCAAGCTGCCTAGATTCGGTCTCAAGCTCTTTGGCTCGAGCAATTTCATCAGAAAGGTCAAAACCTCGAGCATGCATTTCCTCAAGGGTTTCCCTCCAGGATTGGCACTTTGCCAAATCGTTGCGCCACTTATCCTGGTAGAAATCCTCCCTTAGCTATGTTTGAACATCCTCAACATCAGCCCGATACATGGAAATGGACTTATCCGCCATGACCTTGGTCTTCTCGATCTCCGCCTTGGCCTCAGCAAGACCGTCTTCAAGTTCCTCGATCCTCTTGGCCTGGGCCAAGCTTTTCTCTTTAATTCTTCGAAGCTGGGCCTCAGCTGAGGATAGCTTAGCCAAGTATGCCTCCTTTTCTGCAGCTAGGCGGTCCATGATCCATTTCCACCGATCACAATCGGCCTTGACCTGATCGACCTCCGCCCGAAGCAACTCGATCCTTTCTACCTTCTACTTCAACTGAGACAACAAAGTGTTAGCTCCCATAGTCGAGTTCATTCCATACTTTATCATAAGGATGGTTACCTGCTTATCTAATTCGTCCTTTTCTTCTCGAAGCTTGTCCAGGTCCGCTTGAAGGTCCTTTATGACCTCGTCCTTTTGGCCACAAAGTATCTACAGAACATTTCTCCCTTTCGAGACCTTCTAGAGTTCGGTCTCGCACTGACTAAGGTCATGAGACCTATATAAGGAAGAAAGCACAAGTTTTAATTATAGAGAAAGAGGCGAAGGAAAATAACCAACAAGCGACCGATACTTACCCGAGAAAAGAGACATTGGGCTTCCGCCATAAGGATCGAATCATCGTTGATGTCGGAGGCATCAACTGACCCCTACAAAGAAATCCCGAAAAGGATCACCTACACTAGAGCCTACGCCAACCTCGGGAGTCTTCAACCCTCAGGTATCCCTTATTGCCTCTTCGAAAAAAAGACCGGCAGCGAAGGTAGTTGACCTGTTTTCATGGCCCCGAGCGAATCGCACGGGGCGCTCTGACCGATCTTTTGAGTTTCGGAATTCATGCCCGAATTTTCTTCAAAGCCTTCTCGACACGAGGCTTAGTTTCAGCAGGCAGCAACTCGGAAGGTATGTCAATTTCGACGACCTTTCTGGGACGGACCACCAACGCTGATGTATTTTCTTCTTCCTCGTCCTCATCTATCAGTTTTTGGACCGTGTTCATCGAGAGAGCGACCGTTTTCCTCCTCACCCTTCGAGATTTGGGCTTGGGGACCTCGGACTGTAAGGCATTTTTTCTCTTCTTATCTTTTCCCGGCTTCGGAGCCGGGGACTTGGCTTCTCCTTCTTCACTTGATGGCCTCATAATGGCATCCTTGGTCAAGCCTGCATAAAAGTAAATTAGTTGTGAACAAAGTATGAAGTTACTTCAGAATACATAGGGGGGACCCTTACCATGGCTCTTGGCCTCCCACCTGCCCTTTGCCAAGTCCCGCCATGCTCATTCAGCGCGAGTAGAAATGGAGGCTAGCTTTTGGACCCAATATTCGAGATCGGGCACTGCTTGAGGTATCCAAGGGGAGGCTGCACATCAAAGGGAATATCAGACAAAGTAAAGAGAAACACAAGAATCAATATATGAGGAATCACTTACGATAGAGGTTCCATTCCTCATGGAATGACATCTTCTCCTTCCGTATTATATCATAGGTCCTCACCCGTATGAATCGACTCATCCAACCTTGGTTCTTATCCTCGTTGATGCTCGAGAATATGGACTTTGTTGCCCGATATTGGAGCTTAATCATCCCTCCATAGAGTCGAGGCCGGTACAACCGTATAAGGTAGTTCAGAGTGAACTCCAACCCCCCGACCTCGTTGGAGAAAAAGCACAACATGATTACTATGCGCCATAGTGAAGGGTAGATCTGAGCGACGGTAACTTCATACCTTCTGCAGAAGTTGAGAATCACGGGGTCGATGGGGCCCAGTTTGAAGAGGTAAGTGTAAACGCTTAAGAACCCCTTCACGTGTGTAGTAATGCTCTTTTCCGGGGCAGGAATGCGCACCACTACCTTAGAACCCTATTCACATTCCATCTTCATGGCCTCGATGTGGCTCTTCGTAATCGAATACATTTACATCGACACATGTTCGCATCGGCCCGGTACCAATGAGGGGTTCTCGACTTTGAAGTCAGATTTTAGAACACATGGGCCAGGAACGTATTCATGGGGGGGCGGTTCTACCGGCAGTTTATCACCGACCGACCGGGAGGAGGAAGATGAAGCCTTTTCTTTCTGCGGCAGTCTTGGAGGTTTTTTCCATTTGTGTAAGCAAAAAAAGTCGAAGTTAGGTATGAAATTGGTTGCTCCGGTAAGAACAACGGCGGCTGATGTTGGGCATATTTCTATATATTTTGATGTTACTTTACCCATGTTTTAACCGCTTTTTGGTGCTATTTGGTGTTAAAAATAGCCAACATGGTTTAATTATTGGTTTTATGACTAATTGAGTTGTGTGTGATGATTTAGGGCATCTGGAGTGAGAAAATATGAAGAAAAGATGCTCCAACTAGGGGAGAACAGGGTAGATGCATCGCATCCAACCTTGGAAAGAAGGCTAGTTGGTGCATCGTTAGCAGTGAAGTCGGACCATAGGATCCGCCTTAGCATTCGCACCTGGGCACATCAGAGATGGAGGAACAAGCATCCACCCTTGCATGTGAAGCTGAAGAATTGGAGGACGAGGTGGATGCGAAGCATCCACCCCAGCATCAACCCCTGAAGCTGAGTCGGATTAGGAGTAGAAGCACTTTGGCCCACGACTTTTGTACGTAATATATAATCCAAAAACACCTCTTTTAGGGGATCTAACACACTTTTTGAAGGAAATTCGACCTAGGGAGAGCAAGGAGCCTCTGTGGAAGCCGGGTTTCATCTTTTCTTCCACCAAACTTAGTATTTTTATGTTTCTTTGTATGATTTGTTATTTGTCTACCATGTCTATGTGGAGCTAAAACTTCATGTTCTAGGGTTGTGGTTCTTTCATGACTATTGTTATTCGAATATTGATTTTGATTTATCATATTGGTTTATTTATTAAATCTTGCGCTTAATTATTTGATTATTTGATCACCAATTGAATATTATCTACGAATCTAGAGTTGAACTCGAAAGTGGGAATTCTAGATTGCATATAGCATTGAGTAGAGCAAGTTCTTGAACCTGACATCGGGGAATGGATTCACGGTTAGGATAGACATATACCTAATTTCCTTGACTGGTTGATTTACAGGAATTATAAATGTGTTCTTGTTAGTTCTAACTCCATAGACATATAGGCGTTAGGTTAGCTTGAATAGGCGAGTAAGGACTCGACAGATTCTTCTGAGCAATATAAACCTTGTCAACCAATAAACTAGATAAATTATTTAATCAATTCAATTGAAGAATACAATAGGAATGTTAGATAGCCCATAACCCTAGATCGTTTTCATTACATTGGTAATATAAAATTTGCTCTTCCTCTGTTTTAAGTTCATTAGTTATTTTATTTTTAGTTTAATTACTTTAGCATCACTACTTTTTGGTAATCCTTGTTTAGATAATTAGGATAGTCTAATTTAGTCAATAGTTAGTTACAAATTCTCGTGGGTTCAACATCCGACTATTAGTCTCTTTATTACTTGGACCGCGTATATTTGCGTGTGCGTTTGGCCGCAACAAGTTCTTGCCGCCATTTCCGGCGACTTAGAAATTAGCTATTTTTCTAGATTAGACTTTAATTTTATCTTTACATGTTTTGTTGTTTTTCCTTTTGTAAATATTTTTAATTATATAACTATTTCATTTTTCTCTTAGTGTGTTCATAGCTCTCTCAACATGACATCCGGAGGTAAGGTTATTAATGAAGAAGCTTGGTAGACGGAAGACTTTTATGGCCCGTCTTTTTGGGCTTGTCATGACCTGAACTCTGGAAGGTCTAAATTTGAATATGGGAGTAAGGGTTGGAATTGGGAAGAATTATTCACGATTAAGGGAATATGAGGAGCGACGTTATCTTCTAACAAAATTGGTGAATGAATGGTCTAAGGAGAGAGTTGAACTTGCACAAGAAATTGATAGGTTTGGCTTGGTTGTGCGTAACTTAGATGCAAAATTTGAGTGCAAATGTTGATGCATGTGAAGACCAACAATTTAACGATGAGTTGTGTGAAGCTGAAAAAAGTATTCTAGACCAAATTGAGGAGCTAAAACGAGAATACCAATCATTAGACTATATTTTTCTTGAGGATGTCAATGTTGGGAAGAGTGTTCTAGAGTCATATGAGGGAGTAGATAATGTGAGAGATCATGGTTTCACCCATATCCATTTTGGTGCTATCCGAATTGCTCTCACTTATCATGG